>SCLD01060928.1:0-15763 GCA_004367895.1 Oikopleura longicauda | reverse complement strand
ATGGATCAATTTCTACCGCAAAGGCAAGGCAATCCAGTACAAGGGACGTCGCCATGTTCCAAAGTTGATCTCATTCATGTTCCAGCGAATCATGCAACCGTTCAAACTGATCACTAGTCGACACGAAGCCAAAGCACTCGTCAGTGGTGGCTCGCTCGACGTAGAAGTGATTCTGATCGCTTACTTTGACGAAAATGACGAGGCTTTCGATATTATCGAGAGTTTGTCCGATGACTACTATCGCGTCACATTTATCCGTATCACCGATGCCGAGATTGCCAAGTCAATTAATTTATCGAAGAAG
This sequence comes from Oikopleura longicauda, assembly GCA_004367895.1. NCBI lineage: Eukaryota > Metazoa > Chordata > Appendicularia > Copelata > Oikopleuridae > Oikopleura > Oikopleura longicauda. Next base: position 15,459 of record SCLD01060928.1, on the reverse strand, counting down.
GGCGTCGCCGTCCTTCGACCTGCAATTCTTGAAGTGGTCAACTATTTGCCTGGGAAAGTGACCAAGGAGGCGATGATTTCGTTCTTGGAGGACTATGCAACGCCGCTCATAATCGACTATAACGAAGATACGCAAATGTTGGTTTTCGACGATAAGCAACGATATCATGCCATGCTCTTCATGCCCGACCCGAAAGAAAGTGAGGAGAAGAAAAATACAGAACGTTTGGGCGAGTACTTCCGCAATTTTCGCGACGTTGCCGTTAATCACGAGCGCAGTGGCAATGGGCGTGATTCGTTATTTATCGTGTCCGAAGCTGACAATGCTGAGAATTATCGATTATTGGTGAGAAACTGTGTCATTTAGCTTCTCAATTTTGAGTTAAGGGCTTTTTCAATTTGGCCGAGGACGAAGTGCCCCAGTTTCGCATGCTAAATACGCAGACACATGATCGATACGGTATCCAGTTCCCGCGTCGCAAGGACTTCTCTTTTGAGAAAATGTGGGAAGTTTTTCAAGCATGTCGCAACGGCAGCGACAAGTACATGGTCGAGGAGGGCACGCCCGATGACTTTTTCGAGCGCGAAATTCTTCACTTGACGGCATCGGTGATTCAGCAGAACATTGAAACGCAATTGCCACATTTGCTGCTCTTCCATGACGGAACCAATGATGCCCAGATGGAAATAATTGAAGAACTCAGGGCTGGTTTCGAGTTTAACTTTTAGTCGTAAGCATGACACAGTTCGATAACCATAAAAAAGTAAACGATGGCCTTTGGCTGACTACAACAAGAAGAAAAAGAAAAAGATTCCACGCGTTGCTATTTATAACATCAAAAAGAACATATTGCACGATCACGAGTGGGCACAGCGGCTGTATGGCATGAAGCCGAAAGCGGGCGATTTCTTCATGTTCCGCGGGCCTAATCGCGTCACAAGGTAACTACTTTGCTGTTTTACTTCGATTCAATATTGAGTCTGATAGATACGAAGGCAAACAAGATGTAGAGCTGATTGCGGAATGGGCATTGGAAAAGACAAAAAAGAAACTGCACAATGAGCACGATGAACTGTAACGCGTATGCTGACTAACAAACTTTTAGGATATTAAACTCACACATTCATTTGGTTGTTGTTTTCTGCTTGTCACAACTAAGAAATAGTCAGCAAGAAGGTGCTATTAGAAGGTGATATTTCAAGTCACGGGTACGCGAATTCTTGTGATCGTGGTTATCCAGAGACAGGCAATGACGCCGAGATAGTGCATATAAAATCAACATGTGATAGCAATCATGCGACTGATATTGACGCACGAACTTGCTGCCGTTGAATCATGCATCGTTTAGATTCTTGTGTCAGTGCTTTAAACAGGGAAAATATTTGTTGGCCTTGTATTTGTTAAATAAACACACATCGCCAGTTTTAAGTACCGCACATCGAGCCCACTGTTCATCAGAATAAAAACAACACAAAATATGAAACTTTTCGCCGGTTTAATCGCACTCGCCATGGGTCAGCAGTGGCCAAGCACTCATGACACGAACGATTACTTTTGGTTGTCGGCCGCAACCGAGTCAATGCGTGGATCGGGTGGTGTTTCCCAGATCACGAGCATTTCATGCCGTCCCCGTGCCAGTGTCCAGGTAAGTTTACTTTCGATTATAAACAAGTGATACAACGTTCGACACTCAGGGCAGTGGAATGGGCGAAAAACTGACAAAACAATGCACCGTCCACTTTGAATCTCTCGGCAACACAGGTGGCTACTCGGATGTGATCGCATGCCAGGCCCAGGTTAACGTACAAGTCTGCAAATTCTGTCGCCAAGCGCCCGTCGCATGGGGGCCTGCTGCCGATTGCGCGTAAGTTGTCGACATTATAGCGTTCTGTATATAATTATTGGCTGCTATTTTAGGAGTACGGTCCAGGGCCCAGAAGCTGTTCCATATGGACGTGGTAAATAAAAAATCAACCGCTTTTACTTGAAGCCGTTTACTTTCAATAAAATCTAATATCAATATATGCTCTGTTTATTATATAATGAAACAGATTTGCAGTTGAAGTAACAAGGGCAGTCAAAACATAAAATTTATCGCAAACATCAACACCGTATTAAAATGAAAAAACTGAACTTGTGATGGTTGTGTGTGTGTGTAGCACCTGACGTGAAGTTATTGCATGATACTCTTCTTGTTTAATGATTCCTTGATTGTATTCACTGCTTGCACCAGCTGATGCGCCATTTGATTGTTAATAAGCAAGTCGGACAGGGGCGATTGTTCCTGCTCACCACCACGTTGCTGGGTGACGGGTCTCTGAATTTGATTCAAAGTAAACTCATTATCTATCAAAATCATTAAATAAACGCTAAAGTTATTTAGGGTGTAACACTGTGGAAATGGTGCGAAATATGTGATATTTGCCCAACAACATCAAATAATTCAACACCAAGCAAAGTAACTGTTTTTGGGAATCTCTAAACGGCGGCACACTTACGGGCAAACTGAAGGGTTGAAACGACGCACTAAACGAGGGCTTATCATCGATTGCCAACGAGTGTGCTGCTGAGCTGGGTGGCGGAACAGGCATCGTGCCGAGATCAATGCCGCGGTGAGGATCGTACGAGGGCGGGTTCGAGCCCATTTCAGAGATGTAGTTGTACTTTTGCATCAGCATGTGATTCCATTCCACCTTTTTGCGACCCTAGATTGAATAGGTTACTCATCTGGCAACTGTCGCAAAGTGCTTACCTGATTGATAATGTAGTGAACGGTGGAGGCATTCAGCCCACGACGTCGAGCAATATCACTCAATTTCGAACCCTTCTTGTACTCGTCCAAAATCTCGAGCTTAGTTTTCATCAACAGTGGCTTGCGTTTCATCGGCGTTGACTTGCCATTCTTTCCCGTCTTTTCCTTCGTACTCGGTGTCGCTGGTGTTGTTGGCGTTGTCGTTACTGGAGTGGGCGGCTTTGTTGGCGAGTCCTTTTTATTTTATGTTTAATTTGCACCAACTAATGATTATGAAAATACCTTATTAAGATCAATCACTGGTGCACTGTTGTTTTGAATGGTCGACACTTCTGATTTTGTTGAGGTTGACGTGTCTTTTTTCTCGTCATCTTTCAATCGACGTTATGAATTTGGTGTTGTCGGATTTGGACCCCAAAATTGAGTTTGTTCTCATGCAGCTCAGTAATTCGGATTTTTCAACTAATGATTATTCGAACCCTGTCAACCAGTGATGAATTTAAGGTCGCACAATCAAAGGTTTAACTTTATGATGTGGCGCTGGCAATTGTTTATATTGGAAATTTGGTTTCTGAGGTTCTTTTTCGTGTTATGGCGGCTACTTTCATAAAAAAAACTACATCGTAGTGTTATTTGGACTAAATAATGTCCACGCCCCTAATTGCGAACCTTAATCATCATTCTATTTTGATATGGGTGGAAATATTGCCACTTTTTCTATTGTTCGAAAATATCTTTTTGTGGCGAAAATATTAGCACCATCTCCATCATGGCCCCACGCCCTTCGTGCGCTGTGTGCACCACTATTTACAAGTCAAATACTACGTTTACGTATTTCAATTCAAACAGGAGGGGGAGAGCTCCACTTTTTTGTTGTGAGGTTATTAACTTTTTGGAAACAATTAAGCAAGCGACACCAGAGGTCGGCCCGACGCCGCTCTACTTTTAGAAAATCGTGTTTCGACTCTCACTTTTTTTGGGAATTGAGTAAAAACAAACACTTGTGTACTGTGAGTTGTTGAAACTAAATGTTATGCGCGAAGCACGGAGTGATGTTGGTGGTGGCAAGGGGCTATTTTTATCATTGTGAAATTATTGTCACATTTTAATATACTACTAATATTTGTTTGTTCTAATCAAGTAGCCACTTAGCGGCCTAAATACAGAAATCAACGTAAAATTGTTACTTTTGACGATCTTCGGTGCCTATTTTTGATCTAAAAATTGATTGGCACTTGAGGACACGCCATTTTTCAATTTTCCATTTTAAGTGTCGCGAAAACAAACCATATATTGTATGTGTGTAGCCCTGCCCTTAGTGTGCGCCAATATTGTTATGTGAATTATTTGCATATTTTTGAATAATTTCTACACCCGTATTTGGTGCGCGGCCCAGAGCACTCAGCAGCACAGCACTCCCGATGGCAGAGCGTACACACCAGTGTGGCACCAGAAACCACCAAAGGATGGTTTTAGAATTTCAAACAGTTCGATTCATAAAATTCATGAATTTAATCTACAAAGTCTATCTCGCATGGCTAAGGATATGCCGATTCGTGTTAAACTTTCCATTTTTTGTTCTCCACAACACAAACACATATTTTCGATAGTGATGGTCTACTATCGATAGATATACGATGAATGCCTAAGCTTTGAAAGACGGTTATCGGAAAATGATATCTCATTCCGGCCACATTAAAAAGGCTGAATGAAGTATTAGTAGTACAAGTACTAGAATGTCAAAGTTTAGAACAATAGTCTACTATCAGTAGAGGATGGTTGAAGCTCATGTTGGAATTATATAATCGAAAACGCATATGTATTGCCGTATCCGCCTATTCGGGTATACCGAGACACAGACAAAACCACAGAGCACTGCCACTTCATATGCAGTCGTTGTGTTCGGTTTTGGCCATTTGAATTTTGTTAATTTGAATTTTTCGCTGAAAGCCTTCAAGTAGAACCAAAAACCAAACTCGCAGGCAACATCACCTCACTCTCCCGGCTGAGAGCTGAAAAAAACGAAAAATATTCATAAAATATGCAAATTTCCAAGCTGCACTTTCCATACACTTCTCGGCGTCTCAGAGAGAGAGAGAGAAAAAGCAAAAAGAAGGTAGGGCCCCGCCTCAACACACAATACAACGGCGAAAACAAAGTTCGACGTGTGAAAATCTAATTTCGAAAAATGAAAAAAATAGGTGTCTGTGCTTATTCAATTAGAATTTTTCTCACATTGACAACGTCTAGGTCCCTTTGAGCTCCGTGATTTCGGCTGCCGATGCTGACTTTGGCGAGGTTGCATTGTTTTCTGAAGCAAGGAAAATTTGAACAAATTTGAATGTAAGTCGTCAATATACCTTCGATCACTGTTTTGCGCGGCTCCGTCTGTTCGGTGGGGGGCGTCATGTCAAGCATGTCACTCTGGTTGGGCTCGGTCTTTGGCGGTGTGGTGTTGATGCAGTTGGTGATCGGTGGTGTTGTTGGCGTTGTTGTCGAATCATTTTTCTCCGTCAGTTCAGTCACTGTGGCCAATTGTTCATCATGTTGTGAGGCTAATTTAGGTGTTAGCTTCTTTATTTAGTTGGAACATTGTCAAAAATGTTTCTGAAAATTTGCGGAAAGAAATTTGAAACCTTGTTGCTGCGCAGCTGCTTGAGCAAATTGCAACTGCGAATTGCGCAGCGCCTGTGCCATTAGTGATCGATTGATCTCATTCAACACGGACGGATGGAGGCCGCCGTTTGACGCCGCCGCCGCTGCCGCCGCCATTTGCTGATTCATTTGTTGCTGCTTTCGCGACGGTAAGTAATCATTTACATTCCACTCGGCTGGGCGTTTTCGTGCCGTGTGATCGACGAAGCCATTTGGGTAGAAGGCTGTATTTTTTCGATTTAGTTTTTTTACACTTTTCATCGTCTTACCATGTTGATACTCAATTTTCTTTGTCAGCAGGAGAAACGCCTCAATGACGAGCGCGAAAATGTGTTGATTCTTGGTGTTGATGCTGTTCGCCTCGCAAAACTGTTTCAACTCCTCTTCCGTCTGGAGTATATGTGTCAGGATGTCCTTGGCGCTCAGCTTGTGACTCTGTGAGGAGCAGAGAAAATTGCCTTCGCGGATACTCGTATTGTCGTAGAAGGCGATTCGATCGCCGGCCTAGAAAACGAAGAAAAAATTCAATTCAAGGTCATTTCAAAATTATTTTTGACAATTGCATGTCACTGACCCCTGTCTGTCACGACGAATAATGGCCTTTGATTTTATTCCCTGAAAATTCAGAATGCGGACCAGTGTGCACTTTTTGATTAAAAAACTTAAAGTCGTTTTATGTCGTAATTATGGTGGTCATTGTGGCTGGCTGACAATAAGATTTGTGCTGTGACAAGCGTTAACAATGGGAATTTAAAGACTCTGAGAGTGGTACGCGACAAATTGTTACTTTTCAGATCGAGATGGCGGCTGGGTGAAAAAAAGAGTGAGTGGTGGAGGAACGAAACAAGTGGCAGTAGTAGTAGTTGTGAGCGTCGAGCATTCTTTTGAAAAATTGGTAATGAAAAAAAAAGTTACGAATGTTTCACATACGACCGCTGTGAGAAAAATAATTAAAATAACTTGAAATAATTGAAATGTATTTTGTGTACTTAATTTCTTCAACGCCGCGCTATAGTTGCAAGTGGGATTCTGCTGCCTCCTCCTCCGCCACGGTACGCACACCACCACCACCACCATCATTACTTGACGTTGGGCCGAGAGTGAGGATGAGTCCTCCATATTAGTTATTTACTCGTATGTTGTGATAAAAATGTTCTAAATTCGAATTTTTGAATTTTTCATAAATTCCGCGCCAAATGCCAAAATCACCACGACGCAAAATGACTCTGTGCTCTACGCGGCGGCCAGAGCAAAAAAAAGGTTGGGTCTAAACGTAACGCCAAAATTTGCGTCGTCATTCCTCCTTTCAACCGCGCCTTTTGGAGGGGGTAAAGTCAAAGCGCGTCGTTTTCTTTTGAAAAGCGTAAAGGATACACATACCAGGCACCGCCAACACACATCAACACACACTGCGCACACACCAATACCGACGTATAACGTTTTAAAAATTATTTACACACATTTTTCAAATTGTTTGTTTATCGAGCCAACCTTATCCGGAAAGCATCCTCTCTCTCTTAACCGTTCGGGGCATCACTACCACCGCCATCACTATTTAACGCACCGCCGCCGAGTGAAAATAATTTTACGAAAATATTGCCAATTATAGCCGTGCGTTGAAATAAGCGCGCCCAACATAAAGACTTCTCACGGGATAGACGTCAACCACATAAAGAATGTTTTTTCGTCAATTCCGATTTTTCAGTAATTTCAATTTCATCACTCACTCATCACTCAACACAAACACGTTCGGGTATTGAAAGTAGATAATCCTACATCCGCACGCTCCCCGTACCCAGCCCATATTTTCATTTGAAATGTTAGTGTAGATTGGAAACTTCGAGATATGATGTTTGTGTGTTTTTAACTGCTGCAAACTCCACCAAAAACACCACTACCACCATCACCACCACCACCATCATCGACGTGAGATGATGGGCGGAACCTCGAAACCAATTAATTTTCCAAAATAGAATTTGAAAATAATCGTCTTAATCAACATCACTCTGGTCATCTCGAAAATATTGCGTGTTAGGTTATGGTGCACGCTTGCTTACTTTATCAGAGCTCACAGAATTGCCCAGTCACATAACGCGTAATATATATGTTCAAAAAATCACTTCACTTCTCTTATATAAACCTTTTTGTCCCACCGTAGGCCTTAAATATAACTATCGGCTTAGTGACGTTATAATTGAAGTAGGAAAACCACAACTATGCCCCTCATCAAATGAAAAATCCAAGTCCGACAAAAAATACAAAACATTTTTTGCGTCTTTGAAATTATAATGTTTCAATGCCCCGCGCGTTTTTAGTTCGGAAAATGTCGCCGGCCATACCATAGCAGTGGAAATCACACGTTCGCGGCGTATTGCGATGTCTAGCAATGGCAAGGCTGTAATTTTGGATAGAGACTACACTATGTGTTGGGATGGATTTCTGGGGGTGGGCGGTGTTCCTCATGTTCTCTTTGGCAAATAATAATTTTCAAATTTAATAAATACACACATGTAAAGGAGAAAAGAGGAGCGAGCGCGGTGGGGTATAGTTAGGTGTAAGAAATTGAAATTCGTGCTTCGATGCTCACATTGTAATTATGATATTTCGATTTGCGTATATCATTTCAATACTACTTCGTCGGGGCGACTTGGATTTATGGATTCCAAAATAACTAAATTGCAGGGCCGCGCTGTGGCCTAATCTTCAATTTGAAAAAGTGCACACCAACCTAACCCACCACCACCACCAATGCATGGCCACTAACACCGTGAGAATGAAAATAAGCCGCCGTATCGAAAGTCAACTATACCTTGAGCTGGGCCAACGAGTGCAACGGGATCGGGTGCCGCGAGAGTAGTGCCGTTCGATCCGCATAAATATCGTCAAAGACAATCTTCCGCAACACACGCCCAAATTGCCCATCGGCGGTGCGATCCTCGACGCAGCTCCATGCCATTTCTTCTGGTTGTATTAATTTTTGTCTCGTCTATATTCAACTTTGTATCTTCGTTTTAAAAGCACTGAAATGGGAGTGGTGAGGCGCAGTAGTCGTGTGTGACGCTCACAGTGATTTAATAGAACTTAGAAAAAACGCTCTCTAATGAAAATTGAAGGCACAGAGGGCACAGGGCGCATTGCCGCCCATTTTGGGGGAAGTGAACTGAAGCATATCCACGATATTTTAGAAGTTGGCCTAATACACTACTCCATCTATATTCGATATATGGTTGTAGAAGGATTGACCACTAGAGACACAGGACGCCCTTTGATATGATGATATCGATCCATGCCCTTACCGTGCTTCCTGTAGTTCCTCTGGTTCAAACGACAGTGCTCCAGCGCTCCAGCTCTCTGATTGGCTGTAAGTTATGTCGCAGTTTCGAAAAGTCTGATTTTCGAAAAGGGTTTAACGTTCGTTGCTCTCTGTGTGTGTTCTCTCCCTTCTTTTTGGAGCGTGGATGCAATGGTGTGGTGGTGGTGCAGTCTGAGAGGAGGATAGAATGAGAGAGCGAGAGCAGGATGGAGCACACCACCATTTGTGAGTTGAGGCAGATGTAGATATCACAGCAACAATTGATGCAGGATTGAGTTTGTATTTTCAAAACTAGCATGCTTTGATTGCAAATTAAGCGTAGAGTGCCAGTTTTAACATTGTGTTAGTACATCTGTTTTCAAATGATCACAGGGGTGATCAGTGACATGATCATAATACCACTCTATCAACCTAACAATCAACCAAAACCTGGAGAAAATAGAACTTTTTATGAATAAAGAGGTAAAATTAGCATCATCAACAACACCGCTCTCTCGCTCTCTTTCTCTCAGTGTGTGTGTGCGTGTGCGTGTTCGTTCATAATTATGATATTTATGTTGAACGGAATTTCGGGGCAACTACCCTCTTTTTCAAATGGATCAAGTGCCGAATGAAGTGAGCCGGTGATAGTGAGTAGTAAACGCCCAAATTGTGCTTTACTTTTTTTCAAAAAATCGCAACAATTAATTCTGTTTTATCAAAACACACAGATGGCCATCACCGCCAAACCCGGGTCCGTTCGTGAATATAATGAAAATTATAAATAAATGGGGAAAGACACTCGGAATCGAAACGACGGGCGGTCGCCACGAACACTTCAGAAATGATATATCAAAACTACTAATGAGTCCCAATTCGTGTTTTCTTTTCAACACTTTTTGTAACCAGGCCCAACATAGCCGTAAATAACCCTCCTTACTTGGAGCAGTATTTTAAAACACTCGAGTTTTCTGCCATAACATTGTCGCAAAGTGAAAGTGGCCATAAAATATTGCAAAAAGTAAAACGGAAACTGTGGAACACACTACATTAAAATTGATTTCGAACATAATAACTCGGAAATGATTGATATCGAAACAAGCGATCAAAGACAGGATGCCGACGATGTGATTTTGCGATTGCGGTTAAAACATTTACGGAAACAAAAGAAAATCAATTATTGAATACTTTTTTCTGACTACACCGCCATCATTAAAAAAGGACTGAACAGACACAAATCAAATGCATGCCGTGTGCTAAAAATACGCTAATTTGTTTTCAATGGTTAATCTCTGCCACTCGAGATTTTCGAGATATTTTATTCCAAAGAGCTTGATTTGACTTGAACCCCCAGTTGAACACGTGCGTCAATTTTGAATTTATTATGTCAATGATTACTCTTGAAAAACGAAAAATGGTTTCAACACTTGGTCAATTACTTTAAAAATAGACACACACCATGGTGGAAGATCATTTGTGCATTTTGATTGGGAACATTTTACGTTTCGAAACAATGGAGTTAGTTTTGGTTCAGGTGTGTAAGAATGGAAAGAGACCATGTTTCAAAATACTCTCCACATGTTATTGACCAAACCGTCCCAAACCGCCTCTCTACCTTTCATTTCAACACCAATTTATATATATATTCTAAACCATCATCAATTAAGGTCTCTCATAACACCACTAAGTTCGCACCCAGAACTTGGCACACATAAAACTACTAGCTAGTTGAATGCATCGCATTTCTTTTCATGTTCTTTTTACGCAGGTTTATTGCAGGAAATGGTAAATGGCCAAAAATAACTTTTAGGCGTCGGTAATGTCCGAAGTCTGTCGCCTGTATAGGACGACGCCTGTATGGTTCAATTCATACTATACAATATTCATAGCGACGTCAGTAAATCGTCGCGCGTAAAGTCAATTTCAGAAAATGTTTTCATTCTATAGTGAATTGATGAAATGGATGATGACTTGTCGGTGTCTTGGGCACTTGAACTGGCTGTTTCAATCTCAGTTGAGAAGCCCGAATCACTATCCTCCAATGTCAACGTTTTCACAATATTGCTACTTTTCCCCATCGGTGTCAGCCAGCTACCCGAGTGCGGCCGTGACCGGCGTCGAAACTAAACCGAAAGTTCATTTTTAGAAGCCTGTAAATTGAGCTTACAATTCGACGCGTCCACTGATTTTGCGTGATCAAACGGAACAAGGCAAAAATATCGACCAGTGAGAGGCCCAAGAAAATGCCCATTGAGCCGCCTGTTTCCGAAATTAGTTCCGCAAAGGAGTAGTCCACTTTCTCCTCATACTTGATGCCGGGCACCTCGGCCATGTGTAGTGTCATTTCAATCAAATCAAGGCGATTAACGTCACCTTGAGTTTCTTTCAGAAACTCCTCGCTTTTCTTGCCGAGTTTTGAGTACTGAATAAAAAAGGCACTAATGAATGAAGTAATTCATACTTGCTTACGTGAATCGATTCTTGATGGATTGAGTACTCAACACAGCCCGGTTTACATAATGTCTGGATGTTGTCCACCATTTGCTTTGTCATTGAAACACACGTCGCATGCATGTAAAACGAGCATGGTGGCCAGTCACCCTCGACCAAATCCTTGCCATCGAGCATATAAACGGGGAAACAACCACAAATGTCGACGATGTTCCGCAGAAGATGTTGATACTTGCATCGACGAAACGTGTAGTTGGGATCATCCTCGGTGCTACATTTTAATTTGATCATTCGTAATTCATTCATTCAGTTATAATGGAAAAAAAAGTTACGTGTGTTATTTATGCTAAAGTAAACTCGGACTGTCAACAAAGGATATAATATAATGCCAACATGGGCATAACGTGGCTAGTCAATTGTGAACGAACCTTGCACAGTCGGTATAAGGATGGCCTAATGACAGATTAACAAATGTAGTGCTTTTATCGAATTAAACAAGACACCACACGACATGTGTATTATTGAGTAATCTGCTCCTAAAAGCGTCGTTTGCACTGATTCAACGTTGATCAACGGTGTGAGACCAGGCACGAGCGGAAATGAATGTTCTTTTTGTATAAAGTGTTCCGTTGGATGCAAGTAGTACATTGTTAAACTATCACGATACTGATCCCATCCAAACGTGCCATCACTTTGATTGAAACCAAGCGTCATCTCAATACGCTTTATCATGTCCATTTTTTTGTGTTTCTTCATATCACTGTCTTGATACCGAATCTCGCCATTTTCGCCCATGCCCTCGCGTTGCTCAAAATCTTTTGAGACAATCGAAAACGCCTTCTGCTCCATATCAGCCTTCTTCTTTTGCAATTCAATGGCGCGTCCAATTTCCAGCTCGATGCACATGCCCATCACCGTCCAGCGGGGTGTCCACAATCGGCCACAGTCGATTTGCTATTCAAGTGGTAATGATGACGAAAACTAAAAAGTTTACTTGCCTCCAAACGACATTTTAGTAAAAAGTATCGCGGCGACGTTTGATTGAAAAACTCCAACATGTCCAATTTTTCCAGTTCCAAGTATTCATCACGATTGTTCTTCAGTGTTGCCACCGGCGCCTGAAGTGTGGTCAATGATTTATTTTTGAAACAAAATAACCTTATAGCTTGGATTTAGCAAACGCAGTGCCCAGTAGTCTTGATCCTGATTGCGCAAGTTGAAACCGTACAAATTCTCCAAGAGCGTGTCGTTAATAATCGGATACTTCTGGACGATTTTATTCTTTGAATGCATCGAATCCGAGCAGAGGACGAGCTTGGGGAAATTGTCCCCGGATAGGATGCGTACATCTTCTTGGGTGATTGTCGATCGTTTTTCGTTGAACTTTATTACATTTGACCGAACCTGGATAATTGTCCAGTACAGGCCAATCAGCCAAAATACGCGTTTGAGGCAAAACGTCACTGATTTGCTGAACAAGGTGGTTTTAAATATTGCAGAAATACTCTCCTTACTGACCCGAAAATACGCATAACTTCACATTTCTGTACAAACTTCAATGTTTATCCATTTTATAGTAATCAACGCTGAATAATTAAATACAACGCACAGATGATCATATCTGATTGAATATCTGGCCAAAGGACTCCGTCTGTCCGTTATTGAACTTTGTTACAAAGTCTTTGTACGAAATAAAGTAAAGTGCCATATTTTCTCTAGCTATTCATGTACAAAGCGTATTTATGTTTGCTACCTTGGCAGTCATGAAACTCGTGTCGTTTATAATCACCGCATGTACTGCTCTGCGCATTGAGGATGTTTACGTCAACGATCCGAAGAAGTCATTCAATCCAAACTGGGCATCGATGGCACTCGTTCTCCAGCACAATCAAGAGTGGCGCCAGGAGCTGAAAAGCGACAAGTTTCAGCGCGACTTTGTCGACGAGATGATAAACATGGACAAAGGTCAGTTTTGATTATCATTCGCCTGAAGAAACCTTGTCCGATGCTGAATATGACCTAGTTTACAAGAAGCAGGGCCCCTTTAGCGGTATGTTGATACATTTTTGATTAAGCTATCCCACTCACGCCTGTCACCGCCATCCGTCAAGTAGACGAGACCCCTCACTGTTGGGTTGTGCTTGCCTATCACTCCGGCGACGATGACAATTTGCCCGGCATCAAGGGTGTTGGCCGGGCACTTACTCAGCTTTTTTATGAGCGCTGTGGTGTTGCCTTTCTCGACATGGCGTATCCGTCGAATCACTACACATTTGGACCTGTTATCGATCAAACGCCGATGATATTATTTCGTAAGCCCAACGCGCAACATCAAATGTTTCATGCTGATCATCTTCATCCGGACAAGACCCATTTCCAGGTATCTTTTTCAGAATATAAAAAAGAGTTGACATTATTCCATCAGCTTGATAAACTCCACAAGTGGGGGTATCCCTTCACATCCGACGAGGTGAAGAGTGATATCATGATGATAATCCACCAATTGAATTTTCTGTATGAAAAGTGGGTCGAACCAAACTACAAAACAATTGCTACTGTAATGGAGCATTATACGGACGAGAAGAAAAAGTACGTAAAAATGTTGATCCAAAATTTGCTCCGTCACTTTCATGATGATGCGGAAGTCAAAGCCAAATCACTTGGATTGATGGCATCAGATCAACGGGAGGATCTCTACACCACTGAAGAAATTGATGACAACGATGAGCGTTTCTTCCAGTTTATCATCCATTATATACACGAGAGGTAATGATGGTGATCTTGATCTTGATCTTTTATGATTTGTGTGACTTAGTGTGACGAAAATTGATTTGACCAAGTGGCTTTCAACCCAATTAGAAAGCACACTAAAAGACGAATCCCTTAACAACGATGACAAAAAAGAGATGTTGCGGTATATTTCGCCAATTAAACCACGTTCACAGCCCTTTGTCGGCCATTTACTTCAAAGTTGGCTTCATTTTCACAATGAACTATAGAAGAAGACAATAAACGTGTTCAGTTAATATTTTGGGAGAGTGTTCGTGATATTGTTTGTACGCGTCTTGTGTTTCCCATCTTGTTCGTTGGCCCGTTTGCTGAAATAAGGAACAAAGTAAGAAGAGCAGCCCATTCAGGCGGATTAGCTTACTGTTTTGAAGACAAAGCAGCAGTTGCGGTGGTTCACTTTGCGCGCGGTCTAGCTGGCTATGTTGCTATGGCGAGAAAATGTGGGTCAATAGCGCGTCTAAACACTGATTGTACTTACCTGATACTGGCAGTGGTGGTTTAGCTTTTTACTGATGCGTTTCAAGCTTGAGCTACAGGAGACGTAATTAATTGATGGTAATGATTGACGACGTTGTAAATCGTCCTCATCCTCATCTTCAACCCCTGATATATAAAGTTTGAAGATGCACACATACACACATCAAATGGAATACGGATTATCGCTGATAATCTAGCCACAGTGTTCACGCTAATCACTCGTACACACTTACCCGAATCACCCATTTCAGAGGTCGGCATGGGATCATCCACTTCGACCGTGAAGGCGGGATTGGTGTTCTACAAGTGTAAACCTATTATCGACGCCCATGAACTTGAACTCACCATAGGCTGGGTGACACTAAAATTAACAGTGGTGGTGTCATTGGTGTCTGAATCGCGCAGACCAAGCTGCTTCAACACATCCACCTTGCACTGTGGGCAGCTGCCCTTTTCAATAAGCCACGGGTCGATACACTTAATTGGAGTGTGATAAAAATCATTCACACGCCCAGAACTGACCTTTTTATGATATGGATGGCCGCAGGTCAAATAGCGAACTTGTGAACCGGTTTCAAAGTTTTCAATGCAAATCGCGCAACACGTCTCATTATGATTGCGCACCAGGTCAGACGTGTTTTTGAGCGTTTCAATGCGCAATTGTTCCAATGCTTTAATCATTAATGTTTCCTGTTGCTTTTGACTCTAAATATTTCAACATGACATTGTACGCCGTAAATTGGTGTTTTACCCGGTATTCGGTGTGTAGAATGCGGAAGCGTTGAACGTAGTAAAAGATCACCCACATGAGACTTGAATGAAATGGAATATGAAACGGATGATACCGTTTGATCTGCGATTTACCTTATTGTGAGTAGTACAAGAAACGCCAGACAGATGACAATGACGACAATCTTTTCAAATCCAACACTATGTTCCTTTATATTATGTTAAGACCCCTGAAAGATAATTCAAGTGTTCTTACCCCTTTTGTAATTGTCATTCTCACGTACTTCGTATCGTCTTCAAGACTGTCGAGAAT
>SCLD01060820.1:0-15766 GCA_004367895.1 Oikopleura longicauda | reverse complement strand
AAAACCGCGAAATCGTGAATATAACCACATGATATGTATGTCAAATGGAATATTTTGAATTCTTCATCAAAAATGAAGTCACGTGATCAATTTTAACTGTAGTAAAAAAGAGTGTCTATATACTGTGTCTTGACCAAAACGTGCCCTAACTCTTTTATCTCCCAAGGCACAGACATTTTTCCCTTTTGGGCTAAAATCAAAATCGTAATCATAGCGTCATGTGATGATTTTTGTAAAAACTTTCATATCCGAAATCAATCTTATCAACTTAAACATAGTAAAAACGAAGTATAAAAAGGGAAAAATCTCCGTCCCGGGAAGTTAATATAAAATACTACGTCTAAGTATTTGAAGAAAACATTTAAATTGAAGCATGTTCACAGTGTTATAAAGAAACATGAACATTCCTGTTCAACCTGGCCAGAAAAATCCGATGTTGGTCGACGTCCTCATTTGAGAATAATTCGATCTGTGGACATCGATTCTGTACTCGAGTTTCCGTCAGGGTGCATTTAGACAATATGTCTACTTTTAAGGGTAGTCTACACATAGTTTAAGGTCGAAAACTTATTCAGGTAAAAGATATAGGCTCAAAACTTTTGCAGGTAAAAGATATAGGCTCAAAACTTTTGCAGGTAAAAGATATAGGCTCGAAACTTTTGCAGGTAAATGATAAAGGCTCAAAACTTGTTCAGGTAAAAGATATAGGCTCAAAACTTATGTAGGTAAAAGATATAGGTTCAAAACTTATAAGCCAAGACTACCCTTAAAAGAGGACATAGTGTCTTTATGAACCCTGTTTAGAGTAACATAATGAAAAAAGGGAGATATACCTTTACAGTGACACCACGTTTGACGCAACGTGAAAATCATTCGTGGTGTACAGAAACATCTGGGTTGTCACATGTTGTTGCCAAACGAGTTCTCTCATGCTCTGGTAATCACCATAAAGTGATTATCATGAATGATCTTGGTGAATTCGATATTCCATCCGATGCGAGTTTACCCCTTTTTCTTGTTTTCTACAGGACATATTTCAAAGCCATTAAGAATATCCCACACGATAGCTATAGAGTGGTCAGTTAAAAGTAACATTATCGGTTTTTTTGAATTCTGGCGGAAGCTGGTGATTTTTCAAACACGAAATATATATCAAATCGAAAGGACGTTTATCAAAGAATACTAATGTTTTAGAACCAACATTGATCTAAGAGCTAGCAAGTAATCGTTATATAAAATGGTTTTATTTACAATGTATAAAATAGATGTTGTTCGTAAGGTGGTAAGATCGCAGTGATTTGATCTGATGAATCAGTATGAATATGACTCAAATATGAAATATAGATGAACACGCTAGAGACATGTATTATCCCTATAACTATATCATAATCGAGTAGAAAAGGTCTGGTCCGTTACCGCTCACAGTGGTAGTAGTATCTGTTTATGTAGCTCTGAAGTGACATGGAGCTCGACACTTAAGTCTAACACAGTCGGTGTAAAGGATGAAGAGTTAATCTTCTGGAGAAGGGTGATTCTAGAAATGATGACCTTGTAAACATTCATGAAAACCTCATGATCACAAAAACCACTATCGGCAGCAGAGCTTATTTCAATGACTATATAAACAACAATTTTCTGTAAAAATTCACATTTAGGAAATGTTAAATTTTAAACAAGTACAAATTGATTTTTCGAATATCTGGAGAGTTTTTATTAGTGGCTCATCATCCGCAGGCAAAACTGTTTTCGCAAGAAATCTTTTGAAGCATTTATACGTGAAATGTGATAGAGTGTATTATTACCATCCAGATATCCAGGAAACTTTTCCCGTTGATTGGGAGGAACATCTTGATGTTCCAATTTGTTTCATCGCAGGTCTGCCAAAAGAACAGGACCTTTTAGATATGCCACAGAATTCGTGTATCATTTTAGACGATTTATATACTGAAGCTTGTCGAGACCGGACAATAGACTATTTATTTCGTGTCTTGTCTTCAAAGTGTAAATTACATGTTATAATAATGACACAACGATATTTTGCTGAAGGATCCAATGGTCTTAATATAAGAAACAGTTGTAACTATCATGTCTTGATGAATAATGCTGACGAGCGAACGAATTATAGGGTGGCAAATATGATGAGTTCTAAAGACTCTATAAAAAAAGCAATCTTTCTTAACAGTCAAAAGCCATTTCCTTATATTTTCCTTGATAAAACAAATCAAGCGCGGGCGACCGGTGTTCAAGTATACATTGACCTATTTGGGAAATTTTTACAAGTTGTTGTGGATTCAATGCTCTCATTTCTGATTTCTGAATCAGATTTTAAAGCCAATTTTACGCTGATTGATACAAATACAGCGGTTAAAAATGAAAACACGAAATCAAACCTACAGTCCTCTTCAACCACAAACGAAGGTTCATCACAGATCAAATTATCAAACGAAAGCTCAACTGAAGAAGCAGCTGAAAACAAAAGGACCCACGTTGAATCAAACAGCCAAGATCCGTCTCGCAAACAAAAATACCGATTCACCGGAAGAAAACAGTTTAAAAGAGAAGTTGAACGTATTGTACACCGATATCACCTCAAAACCAAGCTATAGCGCGAAAATTGCTGATTTTTTAAGACAACATGATGTACATGGTGTTTATAGAAGAATTGTGAAAAAAACATTTCCGCGTCGACGTGTGATTGCCAGATTTCCTTTCGAAATTTTTATGGCTGATCTGATAGAATATCCGCAATACAAATTCCGCAATGGAGGATTCAAATTTATTCTCGTGCTAATAGATTGTTTTACAAAAAAATTATACACTTCACCTATGAAAAAGAAAGCTAAAGAGTCTGCTGCTGAAGCTTTTGAATCAATATTCAAAGATTTTGATAGATATCCCATCAATATTGTTACTGACAAGGGGTTAGAATTTTATAATTCTGAAGTAAGAAAAGTATTTGACACATATGGGATAAATCATTACAGCATACCAACAAAGACACCTTGGAAAGCGTCACAGGCTGAACGAGTGATCAGAACACTCAAGTCAAGATTGGAAAAGTATTTCCGACAAAATGACACAACAAAGTGGGTCGACGTGTTGCAGGAGTTTACGTCGAATTACAACGGAACCCCACATTCAGCTCACAATTTTCCACCACAAGATGTCACTGATCTGAATAGAAAAATAGTATATAAACGTATGTTCCCCT
This sequence comes from Oikopleura longicauda, assembly GCA_004367895.1. Taxonomy (NCBI): domain Eukaryota; kingdom Metazoa; phylum Chordata; class Appendicularia; order Copelata; family Oikopleuridae; genus Oikopleura; species Oikopleura longicauda. The sequence continues at coordinate 12,555 of SCLD01060820.1, read as the reverse complement.
CACAAAACCTCACAATAATTTGCAAATTAAAAATTGGAGATAAAGTGAGAAAAATCCGAGAGAAATCATTGTTTGAGAAAGGTTATACGAATAACTGGAGTGACGAAATTTACAAAATTTCGGATTCTCGACAGAGTAACACGGTTTGCTGGTACAAACTCGAAAATCTGGCCGGCGAAGAACAAAAAGGAATCTGGTATTATTACCAATTAAACCTCGTTTCCAGAAATGATAATTAATTTATATGGAAAAGTCCAAAATGGATTCATTGAATTCGAACAAGCTCCGATTGACTTTAGAAATGGTCAACATGTACATGTGAATGAAGTTGTTATTGAATGGGAAAATGAAGTTTCGGATATCCACGGGTTTCTCTTCTCTTCACTCATCGATTTATGTCCCATCAACCCTAAACAACAACTCTTATTTTTCTCACAGAGAAAAAAATCCTCATTCTTTCACTACTCGCCTACGCACACAGCACGGTATATAATACAGTGTCCGAGTCTACAGAGTTCAGTCTTTCAAATTTACCTTTCAAAACCAGAGAAAATTGAGAAAATATATTTGCAGCTAGAAATAACAAATGCGAGGTATTAGTAAATCGATTCGTAATCGGTTCAAAAAATGCAAAAAAAGACCTCAAAGCGGTTCCGGTTATTTCAAAAAACGTGTAGATTCCGAGACATACAAAAAGAAATCCAAAAAGCAAAAGAAAAAAACTCAAAGCTCACGTCAACGCAAATAAACACATTTCTTAAATGTACACCCAATTTTCTTGGATGCTATCCGGAAAATCACCTTAAATCACTTACTATAAGCTCTTTTCCATGTTTTTTGATAGTTAATATTGACAATGATGATTTGCCTGGTTCGCACTGGATATCTCTTGGTCTTTATCGCGATAAAATTGAAATAGTAGATCCACTAGGATTTTCAATTTTCAACTGGAAACGTGTTCCATGTGAACTTATGAATTTCTGTCATCGATTTTCTGTCAGTCGGAAAATATTCATTTCTAAACGAATTCAACCAAAGCAATCTACTCTTTGTGGTTTTTACTGCATATATTTTATATTGTTTCGACAACATTTCACATTTCATGCTGTTTTCAAAGAATTTTCGAGAAATATTCAAGATAATGACTTCAAATTAATAAATCAGTTTTCATAAAGTTTAGAGAGTATCTATTTAAGATGTATAATGAAACTCGTACTGAGGGTGAAGAACTTGATTTCAAAGTCACAAAAAAATGTTACCCAAGAATCAACAACGGGAATGTTCTCGAATTCATTTTCGAACGTGATCCGAATTTGTTTTTACGAAAAAATAAGATACAAATTCATGGCCGCTTTGACGTGGATGCTGGCTATGTTGTGGAGAATGGATTTGCTGCGAAACTATTCTCGATGTTAACAGTGGAACTCAATTCCCAAGTCATAACAAAAAATTTGAATAGGTTACGTTATTTGAATAAATTTGAAATGATTTTTTTATTCAGAGGAGAATTTTTTCTCTCCGATTATATAACGAAAATTGCAAATTTCGATAGTTCTATGGTCGACACTGGATTTTACACGGAGGGATACATCGATAATTACAACTGCAACTCTGCTGATTTCGCAGAACAGGGTGGTAAAACTGTTGTGTTTAACCGTCAGTGGGGGCGACATTTGAATGACAATATGATCACCTATGAATTCGTCATTATCCCTAGTCATGGTTTCCTAGCATCTCCCGATCTGTTGGTGAAAAACTGCGAAATTAAGTTGAGTTTCGATAGATCTCTATCTAAAGTCGCCTTACTCGATCCCGAAACTGTAACAACTCAAGCAGACAAAACACTTGAAATTAGGGACTGTTATGCAATGGTGGATTACGTTAGTTCACCAAATATGCGATCACTTTACGACAACATTGATCAATCCCCATATATTTACAAGTATGATGATATTGATATTATTATCAAAAATATACCCGAGAACCAACTTGACGTACGATTTGATAATTTACGAGGCGGCCAGATTCCCGATTTTCTTTTTATTGGTGTCATACCGAAGTCAAGTCTTAACGGTGATGACAAGAATAGCTCAACTGGTTTTCGACACTGTAATGTCACTGAAATGAATATAAGCTTCAACGGAAATTCAGTCAACGGATATCCAATGAATATAGCAAAGAAGAGTGTTATTTATCCTTTGCAAAAGTTTTTAGATGTAACTGGTTTATTATATAATCAGAATTGTGGTAAAACAATCACTGGGCCAGAATTCGAATATAATTTTCTTTGGAGCCACAAATTCGAGGCTGAAATGACAGACGAAGGATGGGTCGGTGTAAACTTCACCTTTGATGAAGCACCAGCTGAACCAATGGCTCTTGTAATCTTCTCCGTTTTTGAGTCTGCATTTTCAATCGATAAATATCGACATGTAGAGAAAATAAATTTATAATCATTTTCTTAAATGTGTGTTTATGTATTAAAACGTTGGGGAACCTTACTGAATCCATAAATAAGCACACACGATTTTGTAAGGGATGAAACCACTGGCCTTGAAGGGATTGTCTTCCTTAAGACAAGTTTTTGTGATCGTTTTTATGACCAATTTACAGCTGACAGATGTTATTTAATTTTAAAAAACCTGGGTTGCCACAAATGTGCCACGTAAAAAATCATTTTCTTTTCTGTTTTCAACCAATTTTTCGAACATGTCCCATTCAGACTATGATAAATTTAATAACATATTTTCCAGTAAACAGTTTACCCTTTCTGAAACTTTTAACTTTGAAAACGAAAGTTCCCTAGCAGCATAACAATAAACAATATCATATTTAATACCCGATACTGTTCGCATTAAAAAGCTGAAGCCAAGCCAAACGGTCATTGGTTGCCATCGTAAGCACTTTCCGATCGACTGTAACCAATCAAATACGTTCAAATTGTTGAAAACTTGTTTAATTTGAATAGTTTTAACCTTAATGAAACTATAATAAATGGAAATGAAAAAATCTTTCAAATTATGATACAAACTTCTCTATCATGTTTGGGAATAATTATTTCCGATCGAAGACTTGTAAATCGGGTGGAATTTAATTTAATTATTTCTATTTCTTCTTCATTTAGTATTTGATCAAGTTCAACATGTTCTATCGTTGATTCCAACTGTTTGATTTCAACCTCTGTCCACATACTAAATAATTTGGATAATACCATGTTAAATGAGTTCATTGTTACAGCGTAGTGGGGAGCACGTTATACGGTCTTCATCTATATGAAATTTTGGAAACAGGTCGTTAAGGGCAGCTCTTTTTTGAACCAATCGTATCATTTCATTTTTATGCAGTTTTAATGACCGTATTTCTGCACAGATCGAAGTGCCATGATAAAGTTTATCCAAAAAATGTTTCAATTCAAGTTTCGTTGTTCTGGGAACCCCTTTTGATCAGAGTTGTAAAATAGGTTGAAAACTGAATTGAGTTATTTGCGAAATTGCGAACCCTTGTAAAAAATCAAATTGGGTTATTTGCGAAATTGCGAAAATCGTAATTTTCCGAATTGCGAAAATTGCGATGTTATTTGCGAAATTGCGAACCCTTTTTCAAAACCAAATTGTGTTATTTTCGCAATCCATTTTACAACTCTGCTTTTGATCCAATTTTGGATGATTCATCATCAGCATTCCAGGCATAATAACATTTCGAACTCAGGGCCACGAAAGCACCTCTTTTGAAATCGAATTCAACTAAATAAAGTTACGTTAAAAATTTTTTTGTTTTGAAAATCACCTTTAAGTTTTCCTGGTTTGCGAATATCATGAACATCAGTGGTTGTCACAAACCAGTTTTTCCAAGAACACTCCCAACTTTGACGCTTCTCAGGACGTACAATTGGATCAAATAAAGATCGATAAAATATTTCAATATCACCATTCATTTTCAAATGATCTGTTTTAGTCAACGCAAGACACATGCTATCCGTGTCCGCGTAACATGTTCGAAAACTTCCGGGTTGAACATGTGCATAAAACCAGTACATGAATTCCAAAAACAAAAGTTTAGATGTCTGGAGAATAGCATTTGAAAAATGGATAGGCTTTGAATCAAAGGTTCTTTTTTTGCGTTTTTTTATTTCCCAGCCAACTAACTGTTCTGATTCATTAATTATTTCGTTTTGGTCCATGGTAAAAGCTGATTCAACCTCTTTGACCATTTTTTCTTGATCAACAACAACTATGGTGTTGTGATGGCGGAGTATGTTTTCTCCACACTTGCCATATCCGCTATTTCCAACAAGTTTGGCCGATGTAGCCTTTGCCTCATCACCATCAAACGTGGCTTCTATGCGAAGTTTGGTGACAGTTTTTGCAAACGGCTCCAACATTTTTCCCGCTTGATATTGCACGAAATGTTTGATATCTGTTATTTGAAGACCTTGTCGTAACCAAAATTTAATCAATGATGTGATCGCAAAAACATTTTGACCTTGATACCCTTGTACCACAGTTTCCATATCCAGTTTTTTGTTTTCAGTTTGATAGCGCGATCTCATAAAACTACTTAGATAGGACTCGTCTAATTTTTCTCGCTTGATTATGGGTGGAAATAAAAATGAGTCCCTCAAATGTTTATCGATGATGTCCTTCGGTGTGTGAATATCAATGACAGCGAAACCGTAGACTTCGCCATGTTCTATAGCTCGCAACAAAGAGTCTTAAGAAAAATAGAGTATAATATTTTCCATATTTTTCGCTATATTTTCACTAACCTTTTGTATCTTGCAATAGAATTCTGGGTATTTCAGTCCTTGGTAAAACGGATTGATTTGTGTTTCGCAACATTTCTGACCATTTACATTCTCGCATCACGTGAAGTTCACCGTTATTTTCCATCCATTGTTTTTTCGTACTCCAAATATGACGTTTCAAAACCGCATTTTCAATATCACTGTCATCGATACAACAACCAGGGTGAAATTTGCAACCTTAAATATATTAAAGCTTAATTCAAAATCCCGAGAAAATTTAATCAATTTTAGCATATGATTCATATCATATGACATATCGATGGTGACTCACCAAGAAACTCGAAAAAAACATTGACACCATCACGAACCATGAAACCATCTGGTTTGAAACCGTTTATAACGATTTCATCGCGGAAATACGCATGCTGTATCTGGACACGATTTCCATTGGAATCAAAACAGACATCTGATTCTTGAATGCTCATGAGCCATTGAATTTGCGGAAAGCTAACTTGTGAAATCATTATAGATTTTTTGAATATTTTGCCCTTTAAAATCCATTCGATACCAGGACCACAAGGTAAATTCTGTTCTTGACTATACAAATACATTGAGTTAAAATCCAGAAATACCACGTGACTGAATTTGTCCCCATTTGGCGCGAATTTCGAATTTTTTGGACTATTTTCTGAGTCATTGAGATCAATATGACGGTGATATACAGATGATAATCCACCAATTACATTTTCACGATGTAATTCCCTCAAATGATTATGTTTTTTGTCAAATGTAACACATTTTGGTAAATTTTGGTCGGACAACTGAAACATAGCTTTGAATGCAATAGTTGGCAAACTCAATTCATTATTTGCATCGATTGAAAATAAATCATGAAATTTGTTGAAAGAATTTGTCAGCGCTTCAACCAATGGTTGGACGTCAAGGCTATTGTAATAATTCAACCAGCATGCCATATTTTTCATATATAATGGATGGTTATTTGGTAGAAGTTTTCTTCTTTCATATTCAGTTTTAGCCTCTCGGTAACTATCTTCGTTCACATCAACTTGCTTGAGAGTATTGAAAAACGCCGATTTTGGTGGGAAGTTTTCATATTCTCTGATACTTTCAATGCTATCAAAGAACCCATGTGGCCATATAGATTTCATGCACTTTGCACCCCATTGGCGGAGATATGAATCCAGGTTACATGGACTGGTATAATTCAAAACATCTCGAAAGGAAATTGAGGCTTTATCAGAAGACCGTTCAATAGTGACATTGAAGTAGGAAGTCCCTCGTTTCAAAATTCGAACCTCATAGTCGGGAAATTTTGATTGAAATTGATAAAAATATGAAATAAGCACTTTCAGATCATACTAAAAAATATCAGTTATTTATTTTTTTTTTAAATTAAATACCTTTGAACTGTTGAAACCATAGATGGGTAATTGAGTATATTTCTTTAAAAATCGTAAATGATGGAACAAATGTGTCTTTGTCAAAGAAAATGATTTACATTGAAGTTTACTCTCAATCATTTTAATGGCTTTTGAAAATTCAACCGGAATATTCTCAACAAGTTGCCCTTGTGCCTTGAATGCATCAAGTATAAATTTTTCGACCATCACATAGGCCATATTAGGTTCTGAGGATTCACGTAAGTAGAATATTGGCTCATGATTAGGTAAGTTAGATGCGAATGCGATGCTGACCAGAGTTTGAACACCCAGTTTTAATGTTTTTTCCCCTATTTGCTCATGAGTTTGCTTCTCGACGCATTCAAGGTCAAAAGTAGCCAAATACATATTTCTGTAATTTCGAAATCTTGCTGGAAGAAATTTTTTACTAATTAATTCATCCATTTGGGTAGTTTCCGAACCAAATTTTATTTGTTTTGAGGTAACAATTGTTTCTACAAAACAAACGTTTTCATGATGATCTCTATGGCTTTTTTGTTTGAACCGCCTAGAGCATTGTCCTGGAAATTTCGTGCATTTGAAGACTTTTGGGACTTGTCCAAGTATCCAAAAATATTCATTTTTATCACATGCAATTTCTATTTTCGCCAACTCTGACGCTCCAGGACACGTTGAATCGTTGACGACCTTTCCATCTACATGTTTGTATAGATTGACAAATGAAGGACAGTTCAAGGGTGTCAAACGCGTTGGACAATCTAGATTAAAATGTTCGAAGATAACCTCCAAGTCGATCGAAATCGGTTTTTGAGATGTCAATGTTGCATTTGAGACCGGGTAAAAATATTGTCGATAGCCTTCTCGACGTTGGTACTTTGCCAGAAATAGAGGTTTGCGATTAATTCTAACATTTGGAATTCTAGCTTTCTTGTGATTGGAAATAAGCTGACACTCTATCACATGTCTATCAAACCAAAGATCAAAATCTTGCTCGGATTGAAGAAATTGCTGATATACTTTTTCAATAAGACTCAACAATGAACCATTACCAATTTGACCGTTTCTTCGAAACTGAATACGGTCTTCGGGTATCTTATAGAATTCAAGGAAACATGCAACGAATTTAGTGTCAACAAAATCATGACAAATACGTTTCATTCTAAAGTCAATTTATTTCTAATTCGTTGAGAAAAGGTTCCATAAAATCACAGTAAGTTTGGATATCGTCAGGTGATAAATTCATTTCGGATCTGGACCATAAATTGAATAAATGGGTGAGAAATGTGATAATCAGACATCGGATCATTATCTAAATTAATCTGAATCGGAATCGTATGAGTCGTCTGAGATATCAGTTTGATCACTGTCAGTTTCATCAGAGTCTACAGAATCAGTGTCTTCTTTATTTTTTGAGTCATCAAAATTGACTCCAGTCTTAATAAATTAATTAAAAATAATAAATTAAATAAAAACGAAAAAATTCTGTTTCTTTACCTTGCGCTTCTTAGAAGGTGGTGTATTTAAAAACTCCTCTAGACCAGCTATCAAATCATCAAGTTTCATGGTCGCTGACATTAAACTTTTCTCGGCTTTTTCAGAAAAGTTTTCTTAAGATATATTAAACTTTTTCGAAAAATACAATGAATTCACACCTGTATCATCTATCATTTTTTGAACGTCGCATTTTTTGTACTTATCACTCTGTAGCCAAATGGTTCGTAGACTCCGAGTGATACGTTTTTGAATTTTTTCAGATTGCACTTTGTATTGATCAACTGCAGCCTGCCATTCGACAATACTTTGGTTAACTTTATTCATTCTTAATATGGTGCGAACATTAGTTTTTTACTACTTTGGTATGATTATGACTAATACAGAAGTTTCCAGATGTTTTGCTTATTCGCAGATGATGTGTTTGGTCGAACGCTAATTACTATTGGAACAGTTCCAGTCATCGAATTTACCAAAAACTGAAAAATGATTTGAATGTCATAAAATTTGTATGTTTATATTACTTTAAAACGGTCTTTTGTTATGTAGCCTTTGGCTGTCATTTTGATTGCTGCTTCATCATTTGTTTTGAATAGAATTTCCGTAAATACGGATTCGGAATCATCGTAATTAATCCAGAGTGCTTTGATACGCTGCGGAAAACCTGTCACAGCGGTGTTTGATCTTTAAAATTAAGTGAGATGATTATGACAACCATAAAACATACTTGATAGTCATCTGTTCAACTGCAGAATACATGTCAGACGGTTCACTAAGCATATTCAAATTACATATGTCTGTACCAGGCCAAATCAATCCGTTCGGTGAAGCAATATTTACAGATTCATCATTGTGGTCTGCGAATTTATAATAGACACGAAGTCTATTTTGACCGGCATTTTGTTGACTACAACAGTAAACCTTAATTAAAATGAGGAAAAAATCGAAAGTTGAATTTCACAAATTTAACGACCTTGTAAATAATTACCAAACTGAACTCTGGAAAAATCTAAATTTATATTTTGGGCTTATTTTGAGACTATTGGACCCCACTGTAAGTGACTGTGGGTCAACCGTAAAAATGATGCAGTTTTGATCCTTTGAGCGCTAAAACAAGACTCGTATAGGCTAAATTGACATTTTGGGCTTATTTTTAGACTGTTGGAACCCACTGTAGGTGACTGTGGGTCAGTCATAAAAATGATGCAGTTTTGACCCTTTGCGCACTGAAACAAGACCCGTATACGCTAAATTGACTTTTTGGGCTTATTTTGAGACTTTTGGAACCCGCCGTAGATGAGTATGGGTCGACCATAAAAATGGTGCAGTTTTAACCCTTTGAGTATCAAATCAAGACCCATATAAGCCAAATTGATATTTTTGACTTATTTTGAGACTATTGGACCCACTGTAAATGACTGTGGGTCAGTCATAAAAATGATGCAGTTTTGGTCCTTTGCGCACTGAAACAAGACCCATATAAGCTAAATTGACATTTGGGGCTTATTTTGAGACTATTGGAACCCACTGTAGGCGACTGTGTATAAACCATAAAAATGATGCAGTTTTGGCCCTTTGAGCGTTGAATCAAGACACATATAAACTAAATTGACATTTGGGGCTTATTTTGAGACTATTGGAATCTACTGTAGGCGACTGTGGGTCAGCCATAAAAATGATGCAGTTTTAGCCCTTTGCGCGCTCAAACGAGAGCCATTTAAGCTTAATTGACATTTTGGCGCTGTTTGATACTTCGGATATTATTAATATTAATGACCTGGTGGCGCTTTTCACTATTTCGAGGGTTTCCAAGATAATTTCGAAAATTCAGAGTTTATTCAGAGTTAAAATTCTAGAGTGAAAAATTAAATTCAGCATGCCGATCTGGGAGCTAACCGAAGAAATCATCAATCAACTCCGGTAAGATGTTTTAAATATAAAATTTTATAATTTTGGAATTTTGGTTCTCATAAATACTCTAGACCCGTCCCAACTGAGATTCTGGAGGAGAGTATTTGGGAGAGTGATATGTGTCAATTTTTATACTTTCAAAACGAATCAATGATATCTGGTTAGTTCGAATTCAATTTAACGGATACCAATTTTATCATATTTACAATTTTTTCTTAAGACCATCCAGAAATTGAAGATGTTTCAAAGTTTTTGAGAGATATCTATTTCAAGATTTTGCGAGAACGATATCAACCTGCATTGGACGTCGTTGATCTCACTGAAAATGACGATGATTTTACCGATCAAGGTGGGATTTACAAGATTAAAAATACTTGCAAATATCTATTTTTTAATTTTCAGGTCAAGTGGGAATTGAATTGAATCACCTCCATGATGATTCCGAACACCTGCCGAACTACCAATTTTACTACGACGGTTCAATGGCTCAAGATCAATTGGAGTTTCAAGATGCAGCTTCTCAAGTCAATTTCGATATTGGATCTGTGCATGCACCTGTGCTAGATCAAAATATTCCTGAAGAGCAAGTTAATCTTGAAGCTATTCCAAACGTTATTGATCTCACTGACGGGGAAATCGATTATTTTTATCAGGGTAAGAGTAAAAACTATAAAACCACACTCAGATATTTATTTATGATTTTAAGATCAAGACGAAATCGAATTGGAATACATAAACGATGTTCCTGAACAAGGGTGGGGCAATCAATTTTTCGACGGCAGTTCAAATGCACGAAATGAAATCCACGAAGAACAAGCTGAAGAAAATATGGAAGTCGAAAACGAACATATGCTCGGTCGAAATATACCTGAAGAACAAGATTTATACGAGTATGATCCAAATGATTACGATGACGTATTCATTTTCTAATTTGATTCAATTTTTATCTTTCTATCCCAGTGTCGACCAATCATAGCGGCGACCAATCACAGTGTCGTATTTTAGTGCCCTCTTTCATTTATCCTGAAACGCTCACTTCCAAATGGAGGTTCAGCTTAAAATTTTCAAAATCACCTTTTTGTGGATAATAAAAGTAGAACATACAGAGATCGAATTCGCACAGAGAGACTTCGGTTATGGTAGACTTGGGGTCATGGTCACGCCTTCGACTATAGACAAGTCTATAATCGGTTTCAAACTGCAACGTGTCATTTCTGCAGGAAAAAGCAATGTAGATCCGGATAGCTTTACTGAATTCGTGAGAAACTCGGTTATTCGGTTTAATCGTCACAGTTATTCCATATTTCATAGGAACTGTCGACATTATTCAGAATATCTTTTGACCGAACTAGCCACAGATCAACCAGAGGAAGGTTTTTGATTTTAATTTTTTACGTTTATAAACTAGTTTTTAGCTTTATCAATCCTCAGAAAATATAGAATTGAGACAACAACCTTTGGTCTCATCTTTCATGAGGTTATTTTGTTAATCAAAAAGAAATTACGAAAGGCGTTTTGGATGAGTTTCGGATCTTTGATATCAGTCGCCTTTGTCAAATTCAAAAATATTCGAGGTAAGTCATAATCCAATTCACGAAATCAAAAGACGCGCGCTGATTGGCTCAATCACTCTGTCTCCTCCGGCGTTCGTCCCTAAAAGATTTTTGAAATCTAAAAGAGCATTTTTAAATCTAAAAGAGCATTTTTAAAAATGTTCCCTCAAGATATTTTCACGTTTAAAACTGAATATTTGACAACCAGTACTACAAATGAAGGTTGGAACATAACATAAATAGAGAGATTTTGTTACGAGGGGCTAATAAAGTTAAATTCAGACGACCAAGATTGCAATAGCCCAATCAAAGACGCTATTCTTGGAGTCAGCCTTTGTCTAAACGTCATTTTGACAATTGCAGGTATGAGAAAGTACTGTTCAATCACCCTATTTATATAGTTTTAGTTTACTCAATCTATAACAAGCGTCCAACTCAACATCATTTGAGACGTTTAGGCTTATATTAGGTATGATAATCCGAGAAAAACGTTTCTGACAATATCGTTTAGTGATTATGCTGGTTATGAAGAATAAGCCACGAAGAAGCGAGTCGTTTCACTCTGTTGCCGAATATCAAAACCAGGATTTTTGATTCCTAGCTCACACTTTACTTTAGTAAAACTTACTTTCTTTAGAAATGATAGTTTAGGGAACCCTAGCCTTATTCCATTAATTAGTTAAAATCTATTAGAAAATTAGCCTTATAGTTTCTGAATATTACCTAGATATAAAATCTCAAACTTATTCTCTAGTCATATTTTTCAGAATGAGAATAAATCTATTCTTCGCAATAGTTTCCGCCTTTCCACCGAAATTTAATTTCCCAAAAAGTAAGCTCGAGTAAGGTCGGTTTGTGATTAAGTTTGAATTTAAGTTGTGTCGACAAGTGGTCCCATTGATACTTCAACGTTTGAAATGTTATCGGTTTCAACTGTCGCCAATGCAATGTTCACCTCAAAAACCACAACATCCTCGACGAATACAACTGTGATCAATGCCACTACCTCACCCGATATTGACCACGTTGATCTTGACAACAAGAAAAACAAGGTTGGGAATGAGGCTAAATTAATCACCATTCCCTCAAGAGTCATTTCTATCAACGAATTTGCTAAGGATATTGCCCTCTTACTTCTATTTGTCATTTTTGGTTTGATAGGTTTGTTAAAGTAAGGTTTGAAAATAATAGAATTTAATAATTAGTTTATGCTCTTTTGCTCGATTGGATTTTTGGGAAATGTTGTAGACCAGCTCAATATCCTGTCAGAATGAACGATTTGGCCAGTTCAGATTTTGAACCAGATAGTCCACCTTCATATGATGATGTGACAGAAGCCACTGAAACATTTATTTTCCCTGACCCACCTGCCTTACTCGAATAAAATAGATCTTGAAAGATAATTCTGTCTTATTAATTTGTTATGCAAAATATG
>SCLD01060710.1:0-15780 GCA_004367895.1 Oikopleura longicauda | reverse complement strand
AATCACTCGAAACAATGCAGCTAAGTAAACGTCTCGTTCATGCAAGATGAAAGAAATTAGCAGAAGTGTACTGATTTATGTAATATACTTTAGCCAAACTGTTACGCCTTAATTTGCATTAGTGGACAGTTCGGACTGTACTAGAAGTTGTACCCTAATTTCTAACTGGACAATTTTAACGCGATTTTCAATTACGGTGGTTTCTCCAGATAACACAAAAATCATCTATCCCATTTCTAAGTGAACATCGGCGACCAAAGCCGATTCAAGAAATTACTGGAACAATAAATCCCAATAAAGCAGCATGAAATTGTGGGGACCCTTGTTACCAGTGTTAGAATGGCGATTTCAAAGATCAGAGGGTTGTAATAATATGAAATGTTCTATAGAAGTTCTAAGTATATGGGGTTGTTTGCTTCGTCCGATCTTTTTTTAAAATTTTCACACCGTTATGCCATAGTATAAAACCAGCTCACTAAATGGTTAATCGGGATACCCTAATACTTGTCGCCGTGGTTTTGTAGTTGATGCCGTTGCTCATTGATGCGGATAACCAAAATTCGTGTCATGGATAACCATTCTGTAACACTAATCACTAAAAACCACCGTTTGGTGAGTAACGTTTCTTCACATGTACTTGCACTACAACTAGATAACTACAGTGGTAACAGCTGTCTCTAGTTTAAGTCTTGAATAATCTAATTTAGATTATCCTTATAATAATATGTCTGGCGCACAACGGTACTTCTTATACTGCTCCTGCCTGCTAATACGACGGCAGACTTACCGCAGAGTAGTTTACACGTAATATTGAGGATCGACATATGCTGACGGCAGATAATTCGCCGATTAAACTTAAGGGCCGCCTAAAACATCTTCAACATCATCTTCAAAAGACTAGACTTGACTCTCTAGACTAGACTCTCAACCAAGTTTTTATGGATCCAAATTTTATTTCATAATTATGGAAAAGCTTATGCAGTTTGATAATTGGATTTTATTTACATTGTTGGTTGACTTGGCATCATTGTTTTTCTTCTGTTGGGCTGATATTCACATGGCTTCTGGCTAGAAAATTGTAAAAACTCAAAATACTTATTTACAAAATGAAATATAAGTTGATCGATCTTAGTTGTCGACGACCAAATAATTGTGCGGATTGCCACTCTCCGAGACGACCACCTCGCCACCGGCGCCCTGACACTTGCCAAGGGGCTGGACCGAAAAGAAATCGGTGAAGTCGTTCTTCTTGTTGCCATTGAACACACGCGCGCGGCAGCAGTCCTGTTGGCTGATATCGTATGGGTAGCTACAATTGAGTGTTATTCATTAAACTGTCAAACACGGCACTACCGATTGGGATAAAGCCCGCAGCAATGGTCTTTATCGTGTCCATGAAACTCTTTCTGGCAGCTGGCGGCATCGGATGGGTTAAACGAGCCACCGCCATTGACCGTTTTCAAGCTGTCACTGGTACAATGGCTGCCATACTCGGCATCGTCGGCGCCACCGGCAGCACAAGACTGCTCAGTGGCAGCAATATTCTCGGCGAAGCGTTTGTCACACTCGCAAATGTTCTCACCATCCTGTTTCGAGTTTGCTACGCAATTTTACGACAACGTTATGAAATGGAGACGGAGGTGATTGAATTTACCTGAACAATCAAGTGCACGTTGCCCATTGTCATTGGTGGTGAAGGCGACTGTGTAGGACACATCAGTGTAGTTTTTGCTATAATCAACATTGACGCACTTGTAACAGCGGTACAGTTCCTTGCAGTGATGATCGGTGACATCACGAGGACGTCCACCGCCTAGAACACCATCCTCCATGCCATTGATCCAACAGTAACAGCCATAGTTTGTGTACTTGTTTGACAGCTCATCGAGCATTGATTCAAAACTGGCGAGATCTTGCGGGTCTTGCGCCGCACTGCCTGCGCCGCTCAAGTACAATTTCATTGCCGCCATTGGCCGGAAGCCCTTTTCGCCGTCGATGTCGCGACGGGCGCGCCCCTTGCCATAGAACTGATCAACCCAATCACCGGTCAGACTGCGTCTCACCTCGGCGGAGCCCATGATGTTTTTGGCTTCGGCCAGGGCAATGGTGTAAATGGCGATTTTCTAGTTTAAAGACAATTAAACTCCCGTTATCTCTCAATTAACTAGACTTACCATTTTATTGGCGATTGCTTAGGAAAACTCTTGATTTGCTTGTTAAGCTTGGAAAATGGCTGAATGTTATGCTGGACAGTGAACCAGCTCGTCTTTTATATATACACAGACTTCATCAGTTAAAAAACCAACATCACTTCGGCTCGGCGCAAATCGCCATGAAGGGCGCCAAAGTACACAAATCTTCGGCAACGGCCCACGCACAAAGGTGGGCAACCTCTTTTCATCATCATCATCCACGTGGAGCGAAAGATGACTTTCGAAGTTTCATTGCGCCGACTGTATTATAAAGTGTCGGTAGTTTGAACTTGACAAAAGTGACTGTTTACAACATCGTCGAGTGGGATGCACTCCAGTGTATAAAAGCGCAGGGCCTGCGTAAATACCGGTTTACGTTGATATAAAACTCACTCGAACTTGCTAAGCCGCTAAAGTCGCGAAAAGTACAGCATTAGCAGCTACTGTCAAACGGCTACTTACTTATGGGTGGAGACTCCACCGAAGAGTGCTTACATTATACTGGTTTGGAGCGTGTTTTTTCTCGCACTTAAAATTACCAGTAGCCCTGGTTAGTGGGAGAGTTAACTCATATAAGACATCTTGTTAATAAACAAGCAAGCCTGAGATGCGTGGTCAGTTGACACTGTCAAATTGAAAGTGGTAGGGTATTATGGTTACCATTATAATCCCTTACAATTTTCAGTGTTCAACCAGTGGCCTTCTCAACAAGATTACAGTTTTCACGTGAAATCAACTTGAAGAGCGACGACCATTTCTTTTCGAGGCAGTTTAGTGGACTTTACTTTACGTCCGTCTGTGTTGTTCTAACACGATATGATGCCCGCTGTATGCTTGACGGCATTGATGGTGGTCAAGTTGAAGGACATGTTATTTTAACTCGCTTTCCATGGGTCGTCTGACGACTCGTCTCCAGTTAGTAGTTCAATTAATCGTTTTGTTTTCAAATTTGGAACATCAATCGCCTTCTTATTGTTGTTTTGGTTCTATAGAATTGGGAAACGTTCTTCAGCCGTTTCATCTTCAAATTGAAGACAGCGACTGTGTCTTCACTTTTCAAAAACACGCAGAAAACATTCCAACACAAATGTGAAGAGTTACAGTAACTGCAAAATTACGTACGGAGAGTGGAAATTAACTTCGTTCATTATGCAGTATTCTTGACGTTCTAATCACTTGATGCGGCGGATATCTTGCTCAACAACGGGGTTATATACACCCAGTTTTGTCTGATCAATCAAAACAATTCAGAATGTTCGCGGAACGCTACTTTTCTCTCATGTTTGTCGCAGATCTGTCAAATGCCGTTGATTAACTGAACAATTGGCTTAGCCGTCCAATTGCTAGGTTGTGCACTGTTCTGACGTTCTATCTTCGTTTTCACATTCAACAAGCTAAAATGTTTACTCACCGATAAATTCGCCCATGGATAAGCCCTACTCACATGCCTTATAAAAACGGTACATTCATCACCATAAATACGGTTTAACCTGGCAAATGCCACACTCAAAAACCATTTAACACACGGGCGCACCGCACCAGATGTATGTTAAATTTGATTTATCCAATAAAACTCGATTTGATGAGTGTGCAATCCCTGATGAGATATTCCCTGGTGACCACTCGGGCCCACGTGATGGTGACCTCTAGACGCCACCAAAAACTGGTGTAAGTTATCAATTAACCGAAAATAGGTGTTTATCGGCTCATAAGCTCTATCACGTGTTGTTCTGCCTTCATTCTAGGCCTATCTTAGGCAGTAATTTCAGGCTTTTCGGGCGGACGTTTTTTTGCCTGCTCTCCCACTGTTTTTCGTTTTTTCAGTCGAATTCATGAATTTAGTCTTATTTAGAAGGAAAGCCATCCCAAGCAAGCATCATTGTTCCCGGTAGCGAACCCAACTGATCACGTTCAAAAACAATTTGCGCTCACGTTTTACGAAGGCGATACGAATCAAGTTAAATTGATTGAAATAATCTGACACATATGTCATATATTCGATTTCAGGGGAGAAGTGATGATGAGTGGCAAAAAGAATCAGTTTCGGGTTCAGTTTCTTCGTCTGCACTCACTTTCAAGTTTAAACGCAGTTCACTCTTGCGTCTGGTTTGATGTGGTTATAATCTTGACGATTTCGACAAAGGCGTAACCACGTTTGAAGAGACTCAATCAAACTGTACTGTTTCCGTTTCGACATTATTCAACTTCTGGCCTATTACGCGATCATTTACCTTCGAGCAATGACAATTACCCCCGCCGCTTACATTGAACATGTTGCATATTTCTAAGACTCGCGCAGTGTCCGGCCATCGTATAACACAGTGACTGTTAGCCAATGTAAGTTCGAAGTCGCTGAACAGGAAACAGTCGCTTTCAAACAGAGCAAGTCTAAAGGCTTTAGACTAAAGCTGCTATTCGTGCTGAGTAGACATCAGCTGCAACGTTTAATGATTTAGCACTCAAATTCTGGCAACACACGTGACCGCGTTGAAACTGTAATTTAAGGTCGAAACAGTCGAATATGCCATCAGTACACGCATGTGTCACATTCAAGATACTTTTTCTAAAACGAAATAAATGATTTAACACAAAATGATTCATGAACGTGGTTTATCAAACGACCTAGGACATCATATGACTCAAACCTGACTAAGTAATTGCTGTAAGTTTATCTCACTACCCACAGTCCGTGAACTTTAAACCCATTCAAGTCAACCATAATGACCACCAAGTTGTTCAGTGTAAATACGCAAACTTCGTCACTATGGATCTGTTTTCATTTCGACCGTTTTCTTAGCCGGCCTTACGTGGCTGTGGTTACGAACGCACTGTAGATAGCCACACGGGTTTGGGCCGACTAAACCGTGAGCTACAGTTGGATTAAAATGAGCTTGATCTCATTATGACATGTTTGGTGTGGTCAACATAAAACGGAATAAAACGAATCAAATCGATCAAGTGTTCCAAGAGGCGCAAGGCGAACAAACGCTCCATCATTGTCGTCGAATGTTGGTCACTTGGTTTCGGCGTTTCGACACGAGATTTTTTGTCCGGTCAAAATCAGCGACATTTTCAACGTTGTCATATGTTTATGACTATCCACGTCTTCAGATTTGGATTTGAGTGTCGAGATAGACGTTGAACTTCCAAAATGAAAAAAGGGGACAGTATCCACTTCAAAACGGAATCGTTAAATCATCATCATTATGGGTTCCGCTCCGCGTTTAGATGGTTTATTGATGCAACTACTATTGTGAAAGGGCTAATAATGGATAATCCTAAGAAACACATCGTGTACGCCGCCATCACCTAAACAGTGTTATTTATTCACAGTTAGAACCTGTGTTGCGCCGTCTCAAGTAGAAAGAACAACATGATTACGAACAAAAAAACGAGTTTATGTGTAGTGACCCTTGCGGGATTTGTGCGAGCTTTAAGATCTAAAATCCGAATTCGGGCTAATTCTAGTATGGGTGCGGTTTGGATCATAGTAACATTCGACTGAAATGTTTGAAAGTCGAATCTTATCGACAGTTTGGCTTTTCTAAGCCAGAAGGGTTCGGACAGGGGCACTGACTGACCTCATCACCATTATATACGGTACTAAATGTCAACAAAGTAAGGTCCATATTGCTCATCAAAAACTAATGCTCGCCGCAAATTTTCACTCTTTTGGCACTAAAAAAATCCACCCACTAATCAAAATTTAATCATAAGTGCTCTAACTCGCTATTTGTTCGCCTAATACAGTTAAAACCCAAAATAAGGCCTCCGTAAATAAGGGACGTTTTTGTCTGAAAACCACTACAGCTAAAGTTTGACCCTTTTTAGATGGTGCTAATTTTCACGCTTGAGTGCACTTTAATAACGGTAAAATATACAAGGAAGAATTAGTATAACGTAAATTTAGCGTTATTTAAAAATTTCTAAACAAATTGTGACTAAAGTAAAGTTAATTTTTTGGTTTTTGTTTCGGAATAAAGGAGGCTAGTGAGGAAAAGGAAGTGAGGCTTGGAATCGATCATTACCTGTGAGACAATCTAAATTGGATTCAAAAATGGGATGAGTAAAGTTTTAGCTTCTCCAGCTCCGACTACGTACTACCCTGCTTAATTACCCTTGCCTTAAAAACGCTAGAGGCCCTTTTTGGGGTCGATTATAAGACTAAACATATTTTTTTCTCGTGTGTTTATGCTTGAATTTAATTAAAAACATGGTTTTGGGGGGTATTTTACGGCCTAGTTATTAATAGTTATTGGCAAAAAGTGTCTATTACCGAGAAAATTATTAGGGCAGGGCGCGTAGCGCCCGAAAAAAAAATCGCTAAAATAAGGGACGGTTTTCCCAAAATGTGCCGACAAAAAACGTCCCTTATTTTGGGTTTTAACTGTAGATGACGCACCGAGTGGTACCCGGATTCGTGCAGCAGCAGGCACGTCCGATGAAATCGTAATAATTGCGCTGCGGTGGTTCAACAAAAACATGGCTGTCCAAATTCAAGACCGGGTCGGATCGGCAATGACGATCGATCGGTGACTCAAGGAATAATAACGACGCCGCTGCTCTTGATCGTGTTAATGTTTGACCTTCACAAATGGGACGATGGTGGCTGACTTCATCGGAACCGTAACGATTTTAAGATATTAGATAATTAACGGTCAAATACACAAATGACATTATTTTTTCAAGTCAACCTATCCATTTATTCGAGCTGATTGATTAATTAAAACAAATAAGCCAAGCCAAGTGTGAACCGGGTCGATTTCGGTTGAACAATTATATATCGTAAATTTGACGAAAATCGACGATCGTGTTCTGCATCGTGGATGGTTTACAGTTTATGATGAACGTAACGTTTCATTCTAGAAACTACAGAAAATAACAATCTTATTTTCTGATTATTTTTGAACCTTTTTCTCGCTTTTAGCAACCGAGCAACGTCAAAAGCCAATTTTACGCATACAGTTGCGTATAGCGTTTACGTCACTATCAAACGCACTACAGTGAGCGATTACGGTAAACCACTCTAACGAAAGATAAAACCCATATATACGCTTACATTTCCAATAACGACATACAGCGACGTTATAACCCAGAGTATCATAAGACAGCCATAATTGACGTCAAGAATAGATTTAGGTTCCGACAATTGAAAATAAATTTAACCTTAGCTAAGCTAGGACCCTGCCGCTATTAACCCTGCTAACGGAAAGTGCCATAATTTTAGTTTCCAGACAAGTACAAGGTTTTATTTTAACAACACAAATTATGTCTGATTATCTTTGATCTATGACTCGTGCTAACTTGTGTCTAAATTACTCCAAGAAGTAGTATCACTGCGGTTGTCGGCGTGGTGTTCACGTTGTGTCAAGACACAAAGTTGAGAAGCCGTTGACTTGTCGAGTTCATGCGAAGTTTCACCGAAATTGCCACGGCCGCACGTGAGCGGTCGCTTTTGACACAAACCACCGAAAAGCTGCTAATTAATAATTACGTATAGCGAACCAGGTGATATCGAAAGTGGCCTTCTCTACTGTATAGACTTTTTACCAGTTTGGCGGTTGGTTCACATTTAAGTTTTTGACATATTTTAAGGTGCATAGGTGAAAAGGACACTGCCGTTTCTAGTAATAAAAGTGTTCATTAATATATAAATTGCGACTCTGGGTTGATTTTCAGACGAACATCTTGATCCACGATAATGCTGAGTGCTTGCTGAGACGCCCTGAATACTTTTCACAGCGTATCAAGGTCACAAAGTCTACTTAAGCTTGATCGTGATGGGATTTGACTCCTCCTCTGCCGTGGCCCGGGTGCACACAGTCATTTTTGTTTGAATTTCGCAAGAAACCAGAGTAGACAGTGTAAAGCAACTTGAAATTGTGTCATGAACCACGTATGAATTTCATCACTGCCGCAGTCAACTGCTTGAGAAAGTCACTGAGTCGTGACGAATAATAAACGTAAACCAAGTTATGATCAGCTGTGTTGGTCACGTAAGAAAGCTTTTTTTTTGAAATAAAAAAAGGCCAAGCCGCTCACTCCCGGGCACTGGCTTTCTATACACAGCTTTTTTGGAGAGTTACTTGGGCCAAATGCAGTTCTAATGTCATTTCGATCGGAGTAAACAGCCGCAAAATTACGGTCATTTACAGATAATGTATTTTCAGGCCAAGGCCAACACACCTAAAGCGGCCATTTTGTATTCAGTGTCGTGGTGCAATTGCTCTTTCATGATTAAACATTAATGATGTCATCTCTCTTGGACGCCCGCTCTCCGGCCACAGTACTACAAAAGGGGCCGTTATCTAGGGATGAAATTCTTAGAATTGAAACACCTTAGTGCTCACCCCGAAAGAATGCTTTTCACTAGATTGTTCGCCCTCTTCACCCTTAGCGCTGGTTTTGGTATGTTTTTCAGTGGTTAAACTAAAAACGACTCAAACGACATCACCATATTAAAGGGCTCGATAATAACAAAGCTGATGATGATTTTAGCAAAATGTTACGCATGTTACAAGGTAAGTGTTTGAACCACTGTAATTTGCGTTGTGCAATTCATATCCACGAAAATGTTCAGATTCAATCACCACAATGCGATTTGGTGCCTCATCGAAGGAAACCGTTTTCAAGAGATCATTTTCATTATAACGAGCTGGACAGTTAATGCAAGCCATACATGGCAATAAAAAACCAATGAAAGAAACCCGTTCGTGATTACAGAAATAAATTTTAAAAAAAGACATAAGAGCGGGAACGTGGTCCGCCATGTCAATCAGCGTCGGATCAAAGTATAACTTTCCCTCCCTCCGGTCAGTCTAGATGTTAAGCTCATATTAACTAGAATACACGGATTTGAATGATTGCTACTACTCGAGCACTTCAGTTACAGTTTTCTAAATAAACTTCACAAGTACTGCAACTTTTCGACCCTGCAGCATAATATAGGGATTTAATTTTCTAACTTTGTTTCCGATGCCGTTTAAATACAGGTTAATACAGAAGAAATAGCCAAGTTACTTATAATTTATTACTTACAATTTAACGCCGCTCAGCTTCATGTTTTTTATCAATATGAACGAATAAACATAAGTAGTAAATTATAGTTACCAGGGCACACGATGATGGGATATACAATTTTACGTTCGTCGAATAAACAGGTCTACTATGTAACACTGTTCCCACTCTCGTAGCGGTTACTAGCGTGATCTAAAGTCGTCACCGTTTATAAACAGAAACGTTTGATACTCCTCCATATGACCAGATGACTGGTGGCGTGTGCGGTTCTATGTGTGATACACTCATCGCACGATTAAGTTTCGGTTTTGAAGACGAAGATCGATCGCCTTAATTCGGCCTTAATCATCCATCTAATCAGTCATCATTATCGGATAATGTGCCTCTCAGTGCCCGGCTGCGTTCCCGCTACACTCCGACGAAGTGTTAATTTCGTCGCCCAAATAATAACCACGTCCCCTTTTTCTTCGCATGATGCAAATCCAGAAATAGCGGTGCATAATTGACCTTATCCCAGTCCAATTCCGCGATACAGAGCGTGACATAAGCGTCCGATCAAACGAGCGACCTTGACGCCTATCTCTCACTCGACACTTACTGTCCTTCATTTTTTCACTCTTCTCGTCCCCTTAGCGCCCAGACGATGATGATGATGATGATCGGAGGACCTCGCTCCACCGCCAAAGAGCCAGGATCGGGTGAGGAGGATGCGAAAAAAAGATGCCGAGGACAACCCCCTGCTGAAAACAACAAATTGATACGCTGCTATATAAGAGTCGACCTGTTCACTTTTTCGACATTAGAACTTTGTGATTCTCTCCACACTCATTCAACACACACACCCAGAGCTTACTAACAATCATCAAACAACACAATGGTGAGTTCTTGTCACTTTATTGTAATTTCTTTTTTTACCCAGAGGTCATTCTTTAGAAACTCTTCTTATTGTCAACCGTCAACTGCGCCACTCTGATGGGCTCGGCCGACATTAAAAGAACGATGACAGGCGACTGGATCAATCAGTTCTACGGTCGTGCACGTCGCGCCGATGTCCAGGGTGAGCTTGGCTTCCGGCCAATGGCGGCAATGAAGATGTACATGAGTGGCGAGGGAAACAACCGCGCCGATCCCTCGGACTTGGCCGAGTTTGAGAACATGTTGGATGAGATGGAGCGAAAGTACACAAACTACGGTTGCTACTGCTGGATCAATGGTGTCGACAGTGGCGTGCTCGGCGGTGGCAAGACCAAGGACATGACCGATCATCACTGCAAAGAGCTTTACCGCTGCTACAAATGCGTCCAGGCAGATTACTCAAAGAATTACACTGATGTCTCCTACACTGTCGACTTCACGATGAAGGGTGGCGAGCGTACACTCGATTGCAGTGGTGAGTTTCAACAGTATAACTTCTTATTTTGACTTCTTGTTCCTTTAGCCAATTCAAAGCAAGATGCCGAAAACATTTGCGAGTGTGACAAACGCTTCGCCGAGAACATTGCCAAGGCTGAACAAGCCTGCGATGCCAAGCAACCGGCCGATCCCGAGTGGGGCGAGCATTGCATGGAAGAGACATACCGCACAAAGAACGGCGGCGGCTCATTTGACCCATCGGATGCGGCCCAGTGCAACAAGCAATTCCACGGGCACAATAATGAAAACTGTTGCGGATTCTACCCAAATCGGTAATGATATAACTGGTCGGCGCGTTAATTGACGGGTTTAGGGGCGGCGTGCTCAAACCAGAATAACATAATTAACTGGTTCGAGACGATCTCTAAGATTTTAAATCACGATTTTTATTTTAATACTCACTTTTTCAGTTACCCATACGACATCAACCAGGCTGATTGCTGCCGTGTGAGCCAGGGCAATGTTGAGATTTTCTCCATTCAGCCCCTTGGCGTGTGCGAAGGCGCCGGCGGTGATATTGTCCTGTCGGAAAAAGGAGATCCCCACTCGTACATTAATCTGTCCAACTAAGTAATTAACTTGTATTTAACTTGTAGAGTAGCTTTTTCTTTCTCGTAAATCACCACTTTTTTAACTCGCGTGCGCGTGCGGGGGATCGTCAATTTTGATATCAAAGAGCGGCGATCCTGGAAAATTTCGACAACCAAAAATGCTGTCTATGTATATATTGAAGAAAACAAGAGTGTTTAGAAACCAAAAAACAATGAGCAAATGGCCGATTGCTCTACAGCTAAACCACATTATTCACTTTGCTACTTTTTGATGCGACTGTTTTATCACACTAAAATAGCGTCATCAAATCGCGGCTTCACCAAACCTATACTCTAAATCACGTCAAATGTCACATTTGTGCCCGTCACCTTGCCATTCATTTTATTTTGATCATTTTTTTTGTTTTTAATTATTAGTGATGATACCGGTATCAAACTGAATGCCTGTGTGATTCTAGGGCCACAAATAACGGCAGCGTGTTCCAAACAATTGTATAGCCACATAAATACTGTACAAAACTTTTTAAATAAAAGTCAAACATTTGAGTAAAAAAACGAGGTTGTTATAAACGTTGGGCCAGGCAAGTTGCGCCAAGTCTAGACGTTGTTCTCGCCAAGCAACGATTGCTTTTAAAGTGGACTGTCACAAAGTTTCATCAGTACTGAGTGCGGCGGCGGCAACAAGGTACTACTAGTCAAGCTGATAACGAAAATTTGAACTTCACCAACACTACTAGCTAGGGATCGAACGAGTTCTCTTTTTTATAGTCCTCTTCCTTAGGGGCATCCGTTCCATTCTGCTTGTCAACGTCACTGCTGCTCCTTGATGGGACGACCAAATCGTAGTTAGACGGCTCGCGCATCATGACCACTTTAATTAATTATGACGTAAATCATGAGTACGACTACGACAAAACCGGATCTCTGTCTAGTTTTGAGCTCTAATCAAGTGTTAGTCAAAATCGAGAAAATTGAATCCGAAAATTGGTCGAAAATTTAAACGTGATTCGCGAGCAGTAGCAGATGCATTATCGACACTGCTTCTATCCGTCGGGTTAGAAGCAGTTACAGGAAAGGAGCATGTGTCGTAAAATGCGCATGTTTGCAACTAAGTCTAATCGTGAACTGTCAGAAATTATCAGTTACACTAAACACTGGGCAAAACAACGTTTTTTTAGAGGATTAAAAAGTTAGTGATACACAGTTTACCTTCAATCGGCCGCGGCAGAAAATGAGCGGCTGGCTTGTGTTTTTTCGCTTTTGGCCCGCGAATACAGTGGCCTTTGCTGTTAATGCCAATGTGCCAGGGTCGCTTTATTTGATTTGTGTTAGTCACAAAAATTGCCAATTATATCAGGCTAATTATATAAACCTGCGTCTCGGGATGCTTGTACTGTATTGACGAGTAAATGCACCAATAATTCTCAAAAACATTCTCTTTGAACTTGCACTCAGTTGAGAACGTATCAGTCGTGATCAGGCGCCCGTCAGAGTTCATGGCGATGTACAGTTGCGATTGGACGTGCTGGATCGTCACCACTCTGATATCAAATTAAAATTACATTTTGGAACTCATTCAATTTTGTCCCGCGTTGCTCACGTTTAGTGAGTTAAATAATATCATAATTATGGTCTTCTTCAGCCCAGCTGAAATATTATGGTAATGTACACTTTTACAGCTTACGTGTTTAGGGGTTAGAATTTTAAGTGTTCTAGAGCCGCTAGAATATAAGCACCGTAAGTGCTAGAACGAACAAAACCATGATGATTGATGATATAATGTAGACTTTATGTTTGTTATGCACATGGCTCAAATATGGATCTGAACAATCAGAAAAGCGTCTAACGCATCAAATTACGCTCGTGATATAAAAGCCAGCGTGAAATCGGCACTTACGTATAGTAAGCTCTGTCATTCTAATCTACATTTGGTGGTGGTGCTCACCTCAGCCCGACCGGGATCAAATAGAGCAGTGTATTGTCCCCCTCGCCATGTTCACACCCTTGGACTTTGCCGTCGGCCGTCACCTCGAGAAAGTAGCGCGGTCCAGTCTCACTGCCACGACACTCCAGCCGCGTTTTGACGCCCTTCAGCTGTGGCTCTAAAAAATTGAGGAATAATTGCATGTTTGGCCAGTTGTTTTATTTTTGGCGACCCCCTCTCAATGATCACCAGAGCCAGCCGGATCCACTCAAAAACAAGGAACCTTTAACAATCGGTTTCGAGCTCTTTCGTCGGTTGATCATTTTCGATGTTCGCATACTCTCCAGTTTCATATTATTTGTGTTGCCTTGTTTCAAAAAAAAAACAGAGAAAATGGGCTCGGAATGAGCTTTAACTTTAATTTGTATGTGTGTGTGGCTATAGAGAAAGAACAGAATATATAGAATACCGGAGTGCTGCAATCAATCACCCGACGGGTCAAAGTGTTGAGAGGCTATTGCTCCCTTATTGCTCTCAGTCTTTTTTCTGTTCATTTACTTAAGATGACCATTAATTTGTCACATACACCATATGCTCGAGTTTAATCACACCCTCAACTAACCTTGGCGTAAGTGTCTGACCGAACTCTTTCGTCTTTTCATGTCAGGTCAAAGTTATACCGAATAGTAGTTAATCATCTATTAAAACACACACACTTGTGCAGAACCTAAGGCCTTGACGCTTTTCTCATCACTCTCGTCGTATATACCGGTATGTGTGTGTATGTGGCTAATTCCACGAGATATTCCTCACTAGATGCGAGACTGAGATACGCGTACTCTCACACTGTACCACCGCTGGTGTGACATGAATAATTGAGGCTAATATGTCGAAATACACATATTCGTCACTCGTCTTCGTACCTAGCTTACGCGTCAATTTCTGACCGAACAGCGCCGGCGCCGCAATTGCATTCGCATCCTCGGTCTTTTTCCACCCCGTGCAAAATGCCGTGAGACGGCCTGTTTGGTGAGAATATTAACTTTCAGTATTTTGTGTTTCTGTTTTTTAGTTATTCCCGCCGTAATTAAAATGCTCAATTGTTTTGTCACTTCAACATCATGCTCTTGATCATGTACCGATGACCTGTCGTCGAGATTGAGCCCATTGGTTGGGTTGCTTTAGTTGGAGAAAATAATTTTTTGTTCTAATTCGCCTTACTTTTGAAACCATGGACAATTCATTTTCTGTACTGTCGAAAATTAACTCACCCTTTTGAACTGATTTTATTAAAACCATTCCGTCTTCTCTGTTTCTCTTTATTGGTTAAGTTGTGGTGGTTTAAACACTGGCTGCTACACTGGCTTTACTACTTTTACTACTACGACCACTAATTTTTCGCTGGCACATCATGTGTGTATGTCTGTGTCCTTGGTTTTAATTAAAATCAACGACGAAAGTAGTATGTATCCTCTCGCCATCGTCAATAAGAATATATATATGTACGTTGGTCATCATTTTTTTCTCTCTTTCCTGAAAGTCGAATCCAAGCTGGTGATCGTCTTTACCGAGTCTTTTTTCCGTACCATTTTGTTTTTTTGTGTGTCTGATTCTCGGATTTAATCAAACGATACCCATTTTTTTTCGTTCGCCGCTCTTTCTTGACCCTTCTTCTCTTCATTCGCCGTAAATCATTGTCTCGTGTCAGTTTTATATTGCCCCTGTGTGTGTGTATGACCATTGATCGTCTTGTTTTTTGCTGCTCACTCTGTGTGTTCATCCCAGATGCGCGAATTTATTATAAAATCGATTTTTGAATCGTTGATTCGCCCCTTTTCACTTGTTGTAAAAACGCCAATACGAATTTAAAGTACAGTAAAAACGGGCTCGTTCGAAGTACAACACCTCATTTGATTCCGTTCGTTAAAACCGTTCTCACCAAATCACTCGCTCTGTCGTTGTCAACATCTGGCAATTTAGGGCTTATTACGGTTTTACGCGCGTTATCACAGTCTTTTAAGCGCTCTATCATTTTTGATTGTTGAAGGAAATGAGGCTGGTTTGTTAAAAGAGTTGATTCAATTTACAAATGTCTCACAATCATGATGATGGTGCAGGTTGAACTTGAGTCCATCGTGGTTTCCTGACTAAGTCATAATGACTTTGGTTATTTCCTCCGTCTCAATCTCAGTTACACTACCTTTCAGGTAAGATTTAAGGACACCAGTATAAGAATACAGCTGAGAGAGGAATTTTTTATTTGGACTGACTTTTTTTCTTCTAATTAATTTCCATACCAAGCGTGAATGTGGCCATTTCGGCATTGTGTAATTGGAACACGCGGAACTTAAAAAGTGCTTCAGATGGCACCAAACTCGGCATTTTCGTCACCAGACCCGACATCGCCGGAGTTGGACGACCATTCTCGATCAGTTGGATTGATTGATTATCGGCTTTTTCATTTTGATTATCAGTTAATATTTTAAAAGTTTTAAACAAGCCAGTGATTGACTGACTGTTAGTTGAAGTTACTTGAAATCAAGCCTGTCAAGGTACAATTCGTAATTTTTAGCTGGTGTCGAGCATCTAATAATCAACTTTGACGTACCCGGTGACAATTGATCAAATCCATCAGCCATGTAAAAGAGCAAATCCTTCACTGCAAAACGAGGGCCATGTGCTA
>SCLD01060599.1:0-15793 GCA_004367895.1 Oikopleura longicauda | reverse complement strand
AAGTTGAAGTAATTTGGGTCTTTTTGAGCTGCAGCCTGCAGCACGATATCATGAAGAGATTCCGCGTTGTACGGTAACTGAGATCATTTTTAGGAGGATATTTATCAAGATTCAGCTTACTAGAAGTAAAAACATGGCTGGCAGAAAATTTGCTCAGTGTGACATAAAAACGATAACTATTACTGCTTTAGATAAAAATCAATTGATTTGAATAAAAATAAAAGATGATATCACCTTATGTTTTTATTCTGTCCGAATTCTTATCACCTCTTTTGCTTCAATTTAGCTTTTATTATTAGTTATGATTTCGAAGGATTTTGAATCAAACATTTCGATTGACATGCCGAGAAAAGTATTTTTTGGGTCATTTAAAAAGAAGGCCATTTTTGCCTTGTTTTATTGTCAGAGCTTTTAGCGGTCTAACTAGTTGGTTCGGGCTACATGTAAGTCATTTCAGAACATTCCATTTAATGAAAACATATTTCCATGTTATTTACTGTTGAGTGATCTACTGAATGAAACCATACATGTACAAACCACAGAACCACAGGGCAATCATATCCACGTGTTTATGGAGTATTACGATTTTTACCTACATATATCGCGTTTTTCAGTTCAATCAATTGGCATTCAAGAAAAAAAATTGACGATTTTCCATTTTTTTCCATTTTTTTCCATTTTTTCCGACTCATTCACCCATTAAGAATGTCACTGAAACATTGAAATGCTAGCAGCTCAATTACGAAACAAATTTAAATTTTCATAAATCATCACCAAGATTGAAAGTAAACGTGGTAAACATGACAAGCGAGCAATTTAATAATGATGAACGCAGTGGGTGTTGAGCGGTTGCTGACGCTTACAGACCATGGCAATCGTTTGTCAAGAGGGGCGATATGAATTTACACATGTACCACATCTCTTCAATTAGATAAGAAAAAATAACCAAAAATACTATTTTAATTTTAATAATTTTTTTTCGCAAAAAATGCGTTTTTATCAATTTAAAAATTCGAGTTTTTATCTCCAGCTGGAAAAACGACTTAGACAGTTGTAATTAATTTTCCACAAAACTGTTCAAGAAGCGTACGAAAAATTATTCTTATCATATACGCTGTATTATACTGTATAATTTATACAGTGTATAATATACTGTTCTATGAACTAAGAAATTTGCGATTTTGAGAACAGCTTATTGAAATTAAATTAATAAAACGGCTGGAATATATAATGAAGTATTTTCTAATCCCTGATTTTCTACAAACGGATTTTGACTTATTTTTAATCGTTTAGGTCGCCACCACTTGAACGCCATTCTTACTCTAAAATTTGACCTTCCGAATTATGTTTCAGAAAAATACGAGAATTTCGAAAGAAAATTGGTTCTTCCGTCACTCCGAGAAAATCGTGAAAAATTTCCATATTCACGTTTGGATCAAGTTTTTAAGCGATACAATGATAATTTATTAAAACGAGATTTCGTAAAATTGAGAATTCGTTCCAAAAAATGATTCAGGTAACTCAATTCCAAAATCGTAGAATTGTAATTTTTCGATTTTGATTTACTTAACATGATTTTTTATGATATTTCATTATTCTCGGCGTGATATTTCGTAACAAAGATGTGCGAATATCGAATTAAAATCAATCCTGCCGAGCGCGCTTTGATTTCAAAAGACACGTTTACGTCATTGATTTGAATCTTTGATCCCGGTGCGCGTCGCACTTCGCATTTTTTCGAGGAAAATCTTAGCGTTCTAATATTTTGTTAATCTATTGTCTATGATTTGAACTTGAATAGTAAAATCTTTCTAATAAGAAAATCAAAAGAGACGCAAGTCTCAATTTGAGATTGATTAATACCGTCCATTATTAAAAATTGGATATATCATATTTTTTATTATACATGTAATGGCAAAATGACAATGTAGGGGGTCACACCGTAGAGTGGAACGCTTCCATATGATTTTGCACTAGTGACCCTTTTAACATTAGCCGGATATTTCTGTAGATTCAACGTGATGTTGATAAATATATTGTGTAAATTATTATGTTTTTATGTTAAATACATGTATGCATGTTTTATGTTGCCATCTTATTGCTGTTGAATATGGTCATACCATAGATTCATCTCACCTTTTAATTTGCATTGCCTTACTCGAGTACCAAATTGATAATTTGTCACATTTCATGTCACAAAAGACTTTAAAATGACACCTTGGAACGTTTTTTAGAATGGATGATGACACGAGTGTTCAATTTTGAAATAAATTCCCGAAACAAAATTTCAAAAAATATTCTCGTCTATTGTTCAGACAATCCATTTATTACAATTACAGATGCACGTTGATCCAACTCCTAGAAGTTTTCCTGTTCATTTAGCTCGTAGGTTTAAGATTTGGAAAAAAAAATCCGGTCATAACTAATGGGAAGTAAAAAAAATTCAGATCTTTTTTAAGTCGGATTTCATGTCCAATTTTTGACTCTACTTCAGCGGAAGCTTCCGATCAGACTTTTGTTTGTCCCCGATTTGTCGGAGGATCGGACGGAAACTGGTTATAACTAGACGGCAAGTTTTTAGAAAGGTGTCAGCATGACGAAAAGTAATCATCCAATTATCTCACATTTGGAATGACAACAGGACGACAATAGGACGGCGACAGGATCGTAACTGAATACAACCGGTTCACAAACACGATCAATTTAACATCTGAATAGAACATTCATCTGGCCTAACGGAACACAAAAAGTAACATGTAAGCACATATCAAAACTCCGGTTGGGAATCTCAATCTTTTTATCCTGACAGAGCGTCTCCGAGACTTAAATTTGATGACATCCAGATATTGATGCATCATGGTAATGTAGATTTTCAGCGCACGTGTAAACAGACAACAGCCCTCGTTGACAAAATGAATGTCGACAAAATCATCATCACAAAACTTCACCCAGCTGAGGTCTATTTTAGATATGAATCATATGATCTAAAAACAAAATCAGGAGATTATAACTTTTTGACCAAGGGATCAATCCTTGTCACTTCCTTTTTAGAATCCGTCGCGCTCGGTTGGAGATCCATTACGAAATTTTGAATTTAAGGCTCAGTGAAAATGACTTAATTCATAATTTATTTTGAATCATAAGTCATTTTCCTAGATTTAAGGCTCAGGAGAGTGAAAATGACTTATGATTAAAAATAAATTATGAATGAATTTCTTTCTGGTCTTAGGAAACAACATTATTCAATAGGCGGATATTTAATCGTTTGATCAAATAAAATTTATTGAATTATTTTGAACATTCGATTTGGATGTTCTATTCTGTTGTACGGTGATAAGATGACAGATACTAATGAATTCCCATGAATTTTATCCTATTTGATTTTCTTCGAGCGTACTGGTTAACCACTACAAAAGATTAAAGGTGGAGAAAGACACGATGGTTCTTTAAAATAAAAACATAATGTTTCATAAATCAGTGCTATCAAAGTATAATCGGAGCTTTATGAAAACTTTAATCAGCCATACAATTTCATGCTTTTCCAAGCTATTTAATAAACTGAACTCATAGATAAAAATTGAATTAGCGCGAAAATGATGATCTAGACCTCGAAAATGTGAGACCGCATTTTAAATTTGATGCGGTCTCTAGAATAACAGACGTGATTCACTCGGGCGCATTGAATTTAACATCTATTAGTTCATTCTTGAAATTTTAAATTACGTTATATATTTCACAGGACGATTTGAACTCGCATAGACAGTAGAGTCAACAGTGTAGACTACTATAGTAAACTTGTAGTCCTTTAGTATGTCAATCTTAAACTTGCACACATGGGAGTGGAACACTTTATGTGCAAAATCATATGAAACTGTTCCACTCTTATATGTGAAAGTTTAAGGCAGAGTGTTCCACTCCAATGTGTGTTCCCCTATAACTTATTGTAAAATTATACGACCTCTTCCGTAATTCTTTGAACTCGTTTTCAATAAGGGTTTAACCTTTGAAAATGTTTGAATATAGTTTTCAAAATTCGAAAATGCTGAGTAATTATGACGAAATTCACTCGCAATGATTGGAATATCTTAGTTTTGTTCGCCACACCCGTTTTTTACATTTCGTTGTGACATTCTTGTGACAGTCTTTGGACTGGATTTCGGCACTCCCAGTGTCATCTTAACAAAATTGGTTTTATAAGATGCTAATAAAAATTACTCCGGGTCCATATTATATACAGTCCATATAACAGCGGTGATCATGTGGGGCTATTTTGAGTTAACCCCGCCAAAAGCTGATTAGTCCGAGAAAAACTAATACACAGAAGTTAAATAAATATAAACCATTTTGGCCCATTTTCTGGTCGCCAATTGTATTTGTAATCTGACTATTATCTATTTGTGGCTTGAAACAAACCGAAATCCGATTTTGATTCGTTTGTGTGACAAACTCTAAATATTAACAAAATGAAAACGTAATCAAAATGGGTTACAATTGCAATCCATTTTACCTCTATCGGGTAAAATCTTTGACTATAAATTATAGTCTATAATGGTGTCTGAAACTTTTGTAAATATATAAAATGTTCGTGATTTGTCAAATTTGTCACTGACATTCTATGCCGTCAATAGAGGTAGGCGGGAACCGGAACCAAGAAGCCGGGAAGGCTCCCGGGACCGTTCCCGCGGGAATCTGATTTTGAAAAAATCAGGGACGGGCGGGAATCGGGAAGCTAATTTCCCGAAAATCGGGAATCGGGTGGTTACCGGGAACGGGCGGGTGCCCGACATGGGATTTCTGTAGTTCATGAATTTTGCAAAAGAAATAGCAACTTTTCACAAAGAAGATCAAGAATAAAAACGTGT
Source organism: Oikopleura longicauda (assembly GCA_004367895.1). NCBI lineage: Eukaryota > Metazoa > Chordata > Appendicularia > Copelata > Oikopleuridae > Oikopleura > Oikopleura longicauda. Next base: position 10,931 of record SCLD01060599.1, on the reverse strand, counting down.
TATGTAGATAAATCAAGCATGCGTAGCTTGAAATCAGCTGTTTAACTAATATTTTGACATTTTTTAAAATTTTTAGGCCGAAGAACTATCCTAACAATTTTTTCTTATCAATATCATCAAAATCACATAAAAGCTGCAAACTTTCAAAATATTTGGCTAAAAAAGTTGTTTTTTGGGGTTTATGGGTGACTGAATCATTTTAGACAATGTTATCAATGAGATAGAGTAAACTGTTTCGAGTATTACATCCTTAAATAGGTCTCAGTTGCCACATCCTTAAATAGGTTTGTTTAACAACTTGCTCATTATGACATTTAACAATTCTAATCTAATCCACACAAAACAAACTGAATTTTCTGACGCCACAAAATAGCCATTCAGCTTTCAGCATCGCTCACGTCACGTGAGTCACGTGTGAATAAATGATTATGAAGTATGATAATTGGTTATTATTAATAAGTAGAGTGAACTTGAAATAAGACTTGACGTCACGTCACGTGTAATCGTTTTCATAAAAATTATGAGAAGACCGTTCTAGATTTGAGAGATTTCAAGGTCAGAATATAAACAACGGCAGTTAGAAGAAAATTTTAAACGCTTTCATATTTTATATGACGTCATCACGTGACACAAGATATAGGCTGGAGCACACCACTAGTAGTGGGAGTGGTATATTTACTACGTGTCATTCGTTACCTGGAATCCAAAACCAAGTACCCGATCATGAATTCTAAACGGAATTTTAGATAACTTCGACGAACCGACTAACCCCTACTCAAAAATTATTTATATAGGAGGGACGAGATTGGAGTGCGACATACTCAAGTTCGTTGTGTTCTTGCTTTTAAGTGCCATAAATTTGATATTTTTTTATAAACGTGGCTATAATGGACGTCCATGGACGCGTTGGGAAGCCAAGAATACGTGTTAAAGTTAGTACGGTACCACATCAAAGAGTGAATATACTTGTATAAGGTTGAGTGGGTATGAATGTTCATGAATTTTATCAATTGAGATGAAAGTGATGAATTTAAACTCGTGAACCCTTTATGTGAACCGCGATAAAAGTCTTAATCGATAGTTTACTTTCAAAATAGTTTCTATCCGGTGTAGAATCTTAGCACTTTAAGACTAAGCACTTGTGACTAATACAATATGAGTCATCGTTTGTCTACATGTATGGATATTCAGGATGATTGTATATCTAGAATAGTAACTTAGATTTGGATAACATTATTTCAGTTGCTTAGTATTCACTCTGAATATGATTAAGATTATGCTAATTTTACAAATCGGCATCTGTGTCTCCAGGAAATTACCACTCAAAATTTACTAGAACTGAGCTTTTAGTCCTTTCAAACATTTGATAAGGTGGCTTTCAAAATTGGCTCATCTATTTATGTCTTTAGGATACCACCACTATATGCTTTTCAACGGAAATGTTACCAGAAGTGATTATTTGGTTTTAAATTGACCGTTTTTGAGTCTAAGTCAGTCTCATGTTTTCGAAAATCTTCTTTGAACTACATTTGGATGACTCATAATTGAATTAACCAAAACTTGAACCATTAGATGCAGAACTACCAAATAGCAAAAATCTATCAACCGAATCATACCAAGGGCTGAAATCTTGGCCAAATACTAAATTCATTTTGATGGTATCCTTAAATCGTAACATTTTCACCTGATTTTTTTCAAATTTTTGAGATTTTACAATTTCACGCAAAAATGATAAAAAAAATATTTTTGCAAGCTCGATATCGAAATTAAAGATTATTTCCAAATACGAGTTTTTTGGCAATAAAGGGAATTTATAACTGATTTATGAATCATAACTTATGATTCATAAGTTTAAAAAAGAACGGTCGTTTTAGTAATCATTCTTTGAACCCATTTCCTATAAGTTATAAAAATAGGCTATAACTCATTGGCTATAACTGAGCGGCTCAGTTTCAGCCTATAAGATAAACACTTTCGACGAGTTATTTCGAAATATTTGAAAAAAAGAAATTCTAAAAAGATATTTATTTAACTGAGGGTGGATTTATATAGAAAACATATCCGGACGTACCTAAACGTTTTATTCTATTTTATAAGTCACCCTTTTCGTCTCGTTCTAAAGCCTGTTACTGAAAATAAAACAAGTTCCGGATTTTGGGAAATCATAAATCACGATTTTGTTCCGAAGTTAACTTTTTTGCGTTTTCTCGTGCGTTTTTTGACATTAAAAGCGGAGTTCGATACGTATCCTCCGACCAATATACAATTTGTTATGGCGGAAATGATTGATGGTCAACGAAATCATAATTTATCGAAACAAGAAATCCCCGGAAATAATACAAACTCTAAATCTATCATAGGTAGTCATAGGTAGTATGACCCCCTAAAGAAATACAATTGAAGTTACTAATAACAATTTGTGAAATGTTTTCCCTAGTCGGCTGTGAACCAAAATTATAGGACGACATTTGATCCATCTCCATGCGACATGTCGGGCTGAGATTTTAACAGCCAATTTCAAAGAATACCAACTTTAGATTCAGGTAACGATTCAGATTCAATGATGTCAAATAGCCTAAGCTACATTCTTTTCAGGCTTGATTCAAATGTTTTTATGCAATTATTCTCGTCTTGTTTGATAAAACATGATAATAAGCGACCATAAAAAGTACCGAAGGTACCGTTTGTATTTACTGATCCGATTTACAGAGTCTTCGAAACAAGTTTCAAGATTTCATGTTGATGAACTTTCTGGATTTTCGAATTTAGATAATCTTACTCTCGAAATATCCGCCTTCCACCTAACTCTTGAAAATCTAATCCATATAACAAGTTTAACTTCTTTGTTTGATTGTGACGTCATCATGAAGTCATTACGTCATATTTATATTGTTTCAGTTTTACTTATTAGAAATAAGGATTTTAGATGTTCCATATATGATTCAATTTCAACTGATAAAAATCTATTCATTTAGATATTAGTTCTAGAATATCTCATAAGTAGGGTGACAAGTGACGATCGTGCGATCATTTTGCTTCCTTTGAACGACCTTCTGATGCATAAAACAACCGTTTTGAATATGAATGAATCTTTTACCCAAATTAAGGATATCCATCTCATTTAGAAGACGGTATAATACTCTTACAGTGAATCTTTCTATTGGCCGCGACTTAAGAACCGGGCTCTTACCAGTCGGTCGACTCTAAGGTTTGAGACTCAAAGCTCAACTGCCCTCTTCATGAACCATTAATATATAAAAAATGGAAGTCTAGGGCAAGATATGTAACCTAAATCAATGTAACCTTATTTGGCGGAAGATACTGGTGCTTAACGGTGGTTCGATCGTGTTTGACCGCGGTTAAAGTCATGGTCATGAACATGCATATACTTTTAAATTATATGATATAATGATCATACATAGTCTATGTAACATAGACAAATTGGTCATTTGGAAATTCATTATTTTCTATTCAAGACCCAAAAGCGGAAAACGTCCAGAATTCTTAGGACATTGATCATTCTGAGATCAAAACGAAGTGAAAAATTTCTGCTAAAACCATTCGATTTTGAAGCATTCATTCCGAGATACCCCCTTCGACAGAAATATTTTGTAAAAGAGGTGGTGCCTTTTTACAAAACATTTTTACAAATCATTTATGTCCCAGTGGGTATGACCAAATTGGCACTCGTTTGAAGCTGTCTTGATATTTTGATGATAATCTGATATTTTTTACTATATAACGTTGACTTTGATACCGATTTTGGCTTTTTCAGCCCGAGACCGAAGCCGAATGTAATCTTTTACTGTAATCCAATATCTTTTTGATATATTAATCACCACTAAAATTCATGTTTTAGAAATATTCGCTTTAACGCCATTTGACGTCGTGGATTTACTTAGAACATCGTGTTCTTGAACCATACTTTTTCTCTACTAATTTTTTTTACAATTTCTAAGTCCATCAAATATTTTGAATCCACTCATTACTGTAGTAACTCATTTGTGAATAAAGAGGTATTCATCAAGATAACCTATGGTACGATTTCGTAACTCATAACATGCATTTAGTTAAACATTGTTTTGATCAAATCGAATTTCCACAATTGGTGACGGAAGTTGAAGACTAACTTCATTTTAAGAACCGTTTTTGAAGTACAAGTGTATATTTATAAAATCAACGATTTGTCAGAGATATTGAAATTCATAAATATATTTTTAGATTCATTAACATAAAATAGTCATATTCGGCAATATTTTTTAAAGGATTAATTTGACGGTCTTATTCACGTAATTGACAAAAGGAACGTCCACGTATCTTGTCTCTAGACAAAAAGCTTTCAGACTTTAACGAAAACCGTTGATGAATTTTTCATTTTGACTACGAAAGGGGTGATTTGGGTGGTTAGTTTACGAGAAAATACGATGAAAAGAATGATCCAGCAGAAATGCTGACCCCTGAGATCGTTTAGAAATTGAAAGCCAATTAAGGCGATTCTAGATTCGGCGGAAATGAGGATTAAAATGAAACAGCAGAAAAATGTAGGTATCATCATCGATGATCAATTCCGAACCAAGAGTCCAGAATTTATGATACACGTTATATCAACTTACTAATATTATTAGCAAAATCATAATATGGCAAAAAAAATAAAATGATTAGGGAACTTATCATAACGCAAAATAAATAATTTTTCAATCTCATATTTATCGCATCATCCTCTATTAAATTTTCGTAACAACCATAGACTGTAATATAATTTAGTCGGAAATTTCCATATTATACGGATTTGCGAATTTTGATGGCTGTTGATGGCGTTTATATCATTTTTAGAATCTACAATTAAGAAGTGCTTACCTATCCCTTTTAAAAGCTGCAGCCAATTGGGATGCAGAATACCGTAAATTTTTATTTGTTGACTGACAAACAAAAGACTTCCTACCACGTGCACCAACGTGATAAACTTTACGATTTTCGAAAATACGAAATAGAGGATTAGAAAAAATTCAATATTTACTCAGGTCAGAATTGAGTCAATTCCCATCTTGGTGTTCTGTCGCCCCTTCATTTTGAACAAAAACTTCCGCCCAAGATTACATATTAATATAAATAAATATATAAATTTAAATTGTTGACATGCTTAGGTGACGAATTGGTGACGAACTGGTGACCATTCAATGTAAAATGGTTTGGGGAATTTAAAGAATTGAGTTTGTACTACTTTGTAGTCTATCTCATTATACTATTGTGCGGTTAATCATAAACAAAAACGCAGAATAATGCTGAATAGGTAAATATTTGAGGATAAGAGTAAGATAAGGATAGACTTCTGTTGATTATACCCCCTATAGATTCTGTCAATTTTGGAACATCGACTCTAATATAAACATATAAAGTTCAAATTGAACAAAATTCATACCAACTTATTCATTTCAGTTTACAGTTGAATCATAACATGCAATGAGTTGCAAACAGTTCATTGCATTCAGTTCATCGGCAATGGTTTCGCCATTCACATCTCACTTTACTTTTTACATTTATTTCGAAAATCTGTTGATAGTTTAAGTTGTATTTTCATAATCCGATTGAACTATCTTTACTACGTTTTATCACGGTTAAGAAACGTATACTTCAAGGTCAATGCGTTCCTTCTACAGTGATCAAAAACGATTTTTCGCGTTAAGGTTAAGAAACGCAGTGTCTATCTAGGTGATAACTTGTACGGGTTAACCTCTTGTGAACGGTTTAAATTGATTTGATCAACCGAATCGACGGCTTTGGGGTTAAATGTTATTATTTTCAATTTATGAAATGATATGTCACGCCGTGATAGCGAATATGGGTTTCAAATTGATACCTTCGACCCATAGATGACAACCTTAGAAATTTTCACAGCGAACTCACCCTTCAGTTTGATATTGAAATAACAGTGCCAATACTAGTGCTAAATATGGTGGCAAAATATTTAGGGTCATGAAAAACGTGAATTATGTAAGAGACTGATCCTCCCCTGTAGAGCCGTAAGACTCAAATATCTAAAATCATTTAAAATGCGCTAATACTACAAATAAAGAAAACGCAACGAATTAACCCTTACATCACCAACTCCTAACCAACCTTTTTTAATGCCCTATTTATGGTCCGAAAATGTTACAAAAAAGGAAGACGACATCTGATTGGTCAAGCTGTAAGATTATTTCTGTTTATACACGTTTAGATACAGGTTGACATAATCTAAGAATGGCCTAAAATAGGCGAAAACATAATATTGAATAATTACTATTTCGTAAATATAACAATTCATGTGGATTATCTATTTGACTTGAAATAACCTCAAATGACCTTAGTTTTCTGCGTGCCGTGGCTACATATAAAATAATTCATCGGTGACATGCGAATATTGAGCCAACTGATGTTGAAGTCGATGAGCGTTTGCACCATGGTACCAGCTTGTTTCACCTCCACCCCTTGAACCAGATCCAGGATGTCAGGACATAATGATTTTCGGTGATCACCGTAGGTGCACGCCCCCGCAAAGTGTATTAAATCCAAAATGTATTAAAACAAATTTTACACAAACTTGCACACTAGTTTGAAAACCGCTCACGAAACCACCCACCTACGCAAAATGTTAAAAACAAACTGATGGCACCATTTTGAGAATCCATTTCGGCAAAAATGGAAAATTATATCTTGTGTCAAAGTTTCGGCCGTCATATGTATGTAAATGTGGGTAACTTTTCAAAATTTAGAACAAAAATCATTTCGTTCCATCTTAAATACCAGCTGTGTCCACTTTACATTTGGTCCCAATTATTTCGATAAATTTCATTTCGGGCCACGTTTTCTAATCATTTTTATGGTTTTTACTTTATCCTCTTTTGCCGTTAAAATAAATTTGAGTAAAATGGTTTATTTAGATTCAGTATTTATTAATTTAAAATTATTTTAAGTCAGATTATTTAAATAAGATACGTGATTTTAAATGAATTGAACATTTTCATTCTTTTATAATATTATGTTAACTTATTATCTTAAACTTGTCAGATATTACTCATGATAATAATCTCCAAAAAATGTTCCAAAATTACCTTAAAATTACCATCATGGTACCATCATTTTGAGTTCATTCATAGGGGTACAAGAGTAGAGTTAAAGCATTTCAGACGTATCACAAACTCTGGTGCTATTAGTAATACCATGTTTGTTGGAGTACTCAAATTTTCTCAATTTCATTTTTTTCGTAAATTGTGATCACGTGATAACTTTCCTACAAAAGGTCAAATATCTGGTTTTAAAAATGATTTCTGTTCTAAAAATTGCTATTTTGCAGTTTTATAGTTCATGCTGGTTAAAACGTACCCATGGCATCAAAATAAGGTTTTATTGAACCGTAAATGACTGCGTTTATCGCTGTTGGTGAGGGGTCACGGTATAATTGTTGACAGGGAAATGGAAATGAAGTATTTCGTAACGTGTCGCAAAATATACTTGAACCAAATCTAAAATTCACCTTCGACCCCCAAGCCATCGGCCATAATTGACCTTGAATAGGTTTTCCCCGCCTTGAAGGAAACCGGATTTTTTAAAATCTTTCATTTTCAATAAATTCAAGGTGACTCATGGTAAATTTTTCCCCAATCCTTACTAAGCGTTCATCAAAATGTCAAAATATCAGTTGAACCCAGTCTGATCGAATCAACTCAAGCCTACGATGGTCCCCCTTAGACAAGGTTGAACTTCAATCCATAGCCTATGGACCATAGTTCCGAAGCATGGTTATATCCTCACCTATAAATTTAGTAAGGGCTGTAAAGCTGAAATGGAATTCTTAAGTGAGGAATCCTAAGGATGAAAAAACCATAACTTTTGGTTTCAAAGTAAGTGCCACATTGTAATACTCTAGAGTTTTAAGTGTTCTGAAAATAAATACTTTACACTTTTTAGTACTTTTTATTCGTATTAGTACTTTTAGAGTCGCGGTGGACTTTAGTTTTTGTTTCGAGCTGGCGAACGAAGAAATCACAAATCTTAATAAAAAAATCCCGAGAGATTTTACGGATTCAGAACGAGGCATTCTAGAATAGACCGCAATCGACGTGAATTTAAGAAGACGATACTGATTCCGATTCATTCCGATTAATTCGAAAATAAAAAATGTCGGAAATAGATCTAGTAAATCTATCCGACTGTATGTCTAAAAGAGGATTTGGAGATTTTTTACCAGTTTTGGACATCGACTGGACTGACTAATTCACGGTGACTTTTTCTCATTTCCAAATAATAAACGAAATCCATTTGTAGGATATTCGAGTGATACAATGAAATTTGGTATGTACGTGGTTCATTTTATAAAATAATTTGGCTGAAATAGTTTTAAGGTTAAAAATATTCTAATTTAACAAGACATAAAAAATATATAAATATTTGTGGTCTTAGAACTTAGAGACGGTCTCGACGTTCTAAATTGACGGTTTCTAGAATTGAGAGTTGTTGCTAAGACGTTTAGGGGGAGTGTCACGAATTGCAGAAATGTCAAGAATCACATTTTGAGTAAATATTTATGGTTTTCCCAAGTTCAATTTTTCAAAAAAATATTTTTTTTTATCCGAGCTCGACTTCCACGGCGTTCCATCAACAAATGGTCATTTCTTAGCTACTCCTCAACCTCAAGTTTATGTCACCAACTCAAATATTTGTCACCATTTAATGTTTCCAAATTTCTCGAGATTTGTACATACTCTATTGGCATAGTAACTGTATGGCCCATACACTAATCCAAGGGCCATACAATTATTCAAAACACTTGAAACAATTGATATTCAAAAACTTTACTCGGACCCTTAGTCTCAATGCGGTTGAGGTATCCTTACGCATCTTTATGAACCCTTCACCCTTAACCTGAAGGCATGAAGCGTGTTACAAAGTGAGATTTCAAATCATCTCTTTCAGAACACGACCGTGGTTAACCGCGGCTGAACCACAATGTATCAGCATCATCACTGATTCATCAGGTACCAAAAGTTGAGTAATTGAGGCTAGTTCGACGAATTGCCCAAAATAACGAAATTAAGGGTACGTGCATCGACCACAAGAAATTCCTATTTTTGATTAAAATAGCCCAAATCTATAATTTTAGGGACGGAAAAACCAAGCCTTTATTTTGATAAGACTAAAATGGTTTAAAGCTAAAAAACTACCGAACGTGTAGACGAGCATCCTAAACCTATAGAAAATGATGGGCTTACAAATTAAGGATGATGTCATTTTTAAGGATATTCTGAATCATTTGAATTTGGAAAGGGACATTGTTTTGTGTAATTCAATAAGAAATCCTATAATAGGGGGTAACTCATTGGATAATTTTAAGCTATAATCTTTCTGATGCGGAAAGCGCAAAATGAAATACCCATGGTTCACTTTTGGTCTTCACTTATAAAAAAACGTTTCATTTTCTGAGAAAATATTTGATATCGAAATTATCACAAGGAGGGCAAGTTTGGACAAGTTTTTTCGTAAATGATGACGTCATTGAATTACGTAACGGTCGGTGTAAGAGTCCCTCTTGAGGTTCAATAAAATGATTTTTATCAGTTATTCTGGCCTGAACGAGTATGAACCAGTCCCTTACGGAGCATCACACGTTATCAATAACCCGCTATGTCCAAATTATTTGCCCTTTGAACACCCGCCGAAACCCCAAAAGCGACGATTTTAACTAAAAATGAAAATTATTACGAAATATCGCACACTAAGAACATTTGTCAAACGGGTTATGATTCATAGCTTATGAATATATATTGGTATTAAAAGTTTTATATTTTCAATACAACTGGTATTCCAATAAATATAGGGAAATCGATCTGTCTGGTAGAGTGTATAGACTAGGTAGAGTGTATACAGTATAGTTGAAAAGTACTAAAATAATTTAGCAAAAATAATTTTTCCACACCAAACTGTGATGAATTTTCGACCGAGTCGAATGTGTTTAGTACACCCCTGGGCCAAATTGTTAGGCTAAATAAAATCCTCATCTTCTCTATTGTTTACATTCAAAATAGGCGTGGGCTGTGTAAAGTTCTCCTAAAACAAAGTGGTCCAGGAGTGTAGTATTCAGAGATCGAGCGACACATTGATCCGAGAATCGATCGCTTGGTCCTAGAAGCTTTTATTTTCACATTTTCTCTGTGGTCTAGACCGTCTAGTCCGTCATGACATTTCGATAATTTAACTGTTCTCACACCACCTAATCCCAGTTCAGCAATCCATGGTCGAATGGACAAATTGAAATGCAGGAAAAGTCGTACAGACGTTATTAGGAACGTATTGTAGCCAACTTTACCTTGATTCCAACTTGATTTATTACCAACTCTCATCCATATTATGTTCCAATTCACTTCGCAGTCCTCCTTAATGTCCAAAATAACCCAAAAAAACATATATTGCCCAAAAGGATATGAAATTTGTATTTTGTGTTGTTAGAGCGGGTTAGAGGGAGAGTTATAAAACGTAAAGTTAATAATTTACTTGATAAAAATGTCAAAGAGTTACTTCCATTAATCAAATAAATAAATAGGAAATGTTTGCCAAAGTCGGTCTTAAGGAGGCCATGTGATCGAACAAACCAAGAACGAACTAACAGCCGAATGACTGTAACTTACAGTCTGTAAGTACGCGAAAGAAACGTTTTAAACTTGTCACTTGATTCGCCGAAAATGTCATTAACTCATCACTCCGTCTACATAAATCCTTTTTAGAATATGAGCCATATTCAAGTCCGAGTTCAGGGTAAACTTCAAAGCAAGAGGCTCAGAGCCTCAGACTTCGGACATTCCGAATCGAATGGGCATAATGGCGTAGGAGACTCAAATTCTGGCTCAAATTCTGGCGGTTTTTGATAAGGAATGATAATCTCATTATAAGATGCAGCA
>SCLD01060491.1:0-15801 GCA_004367895.1 Oikopleura longicauda | reverse complement strand
AATATTTTGAAATTGCGGTTTTTGTTTCCTTCTATTTCCTCCGCGATTTATTTGTCAACCTTAATCAGCCCTGAATTAGAAACAAATTGAAAATAATAATCACCGGACATTCAGTGTACTATTTGTTTAATCGCTGACCGGTCATTTTTGGGGTTTAACAGTCACCCTACTCGGAATTTCAAGGCATAAAACATTCTTGGTTCTCTGAAATCCCCCCCAAGACTCCCCTTAAAATTTTTAGGCACAACTTTTGGTGCCTTTCGACTGGACCGGAAGTGACCGGAAATTTTGAAACGTCGAAAATTTGAAACGTCGAAAATTTGAAACTTCGACAGTATTTTTCATTGAGTACATTCAATTATAATGTTTTCCAAAATTTGGTGTTCAAAGTTTGTTGCCAGACGATAATATGGATTTATTTTGATATCTTTATTTTCATTTATGTTCTTTTTTATGGTCTATAAAATTCATTTTAAACCCTAATGATGTTCATAAAGAGCCTAATGCATATTCATAGCGGTAATTTATCTTTCCATTCCATCAATCGACCATACCCCGTTGCGTTTATCGTCTTCTAAAGTCTGGCCAGGCCTCTTTGCTCGGTAGCGCTATCAAAACCAGGACTCGATTGAGAAAAAAATGGTGGCGCTTTATCTAGATGAGCGAAGATAAAATACTCAAATCAGAGTGGGATCAAGCCAGTCAAAAATACATACGAGAAAAAGCTTACAGGAAAACAAATAAATCATTTGAAACTATTTGAAAATGGACGAACGAAAAACGTTTCGAGCCCCAAGAAAAGTTGCTAAGTCTTCCTCAAATGCATCTTCTATGATTTTTCCAACACCAAAATTCGAAACAAGTTTTGTGACACCAATGCTGGGACGCAAATCTGAACTTTGGCGTGGTTCTGTTGGTAAGTTAAAATTTTAATCATTTTAACAAAATGTGGTTTTTGGAATTATTATTTTTTAAAATCTTATTTTCAGAAGTCATTTCTGATGTCGAACTAACCCAATCAGATACCGAACTGTTGCCACGAAATGCAAACAAGCGCGAAAAACGAAAACGACCAACTACGAAAAATTGTCTTTCCGGTTTTGCCTTTCGGTCTGGTCCAGTTTCCGACAATCCTGCAACATGGGACACTCCGCAGCTCAGTTGGAAAAAATATTATTTTGTCACTTCGGATTCAATTTTGGTTGCTTCAGATCCAAACACTTTTTTGCTTGACCAAAGATACAAAATCACAAGAGCTAAAATTCGTGAAGTCAGACTTCGTGGAAGAGGTGTTTTATTTGTTCAACTCGCTGGTGAACTGACTGGATTTCTGTTACGGTAAGCCTTGATACCCTTTTAATCATTTGATGAAAACTTTTCGTTTTTAATATCATGGACTCATTTTTTATTCTAGATTTCGTGACCGTACAGATCGACGTCAGTGGTATGCAATTCTACAAGCACAAAGTCTACCATCCAAACTTCCTCCCCGGTCAGCTTATCCGTCAATGGAGGAGATAAATTTGCCCCCGCCAAAAATGTACCGCTGTTCTCCTGCGACAAGCAGCTGTATAACAACTGGGACATCGACTCCAACATTAAAGCAAAGTCGACGGTCTCGATTGAGTGCAGTAAATCACAGTTTCTCCGTACCAGAAAACAAGACACCAGCATCACCGCGTGGTCGAAGACGTTCTGTAGCGATTGAACTCGTGAGAAGTATCAAAAATGGATTCAAAGACCTGACAGAGAAGACTCTAAAAAGACGGAATTCAATTCGATTGCCGATTCCAAAATCAGCTAGAACAGAACCTCAATCGTAACCTTTTTGTTTACTTGTACATTTTACTCATAAATAAATATAAATATCAAATTGATACGGTTCATTTTACAATGCCATTTTCATTTGTGGTTTGTCTAAATTAGAAGTTGATGAATACTTGACCCGACCTTTTAAAAAACCATAAAATCGCCAGCATTGAAAAAATACAATTTGCGATGGCCGGGAATCGAACCCGGATCTAATGCTTGGAAGGCATCAATGCTGACCATTACACCACCAACGCTCGATGTTCGTAGGTATATATATTTATATCCATCAAAACAAGAATTGAAAAAACTAATTTATTTAAATCTCTTGCACCATTATTAACTAGTGGTGATCGAAAGTTTTATCTGGATCCATAAGATTTAAATTATTCGTGAGACCGCAATCAAAGTTACTGTTCTTATTACTGTTCCGAATTATATAAATTATATATATTTATTCGAAAATTGCAAAAATGTGGAAATAATGAACTTTTCTTATTCATTTTGTTTGAAAGGGAAAAACTAAAGGTGCCAATGACATACTTATAGAGAAAAGTTTGCTGAGAAGCTACCAAAGTCAAACTGTAATAAATAAGAGATGACTTTGGAAGGCTCAACTGAAGATATCAAATCCAAGATGGAGCTACTTGGTCTGAGAAACCGGCCTGTCAAGCTAATGATGAAACAAATGGAAACGTATGTTCTCTGTCATATAAATTCCATAAATAATAAAAAAATATATATAGCTCACCGTTATAAAATAGTATCATATGGACCATATGATATGGTTATATTAATATGATTAACAGTTGCGCTTTTTTTTGAGTCGATGCGCGAACTTTTTTGTCAGTAAACTGACATAGCCAGAATAACAGCGATATCAGTAGCATTAGATCTTAACAAAATACTTGTATGTATTCTTAATAGTCTCAATACTTAATCTAACGAACGCATTACGTCACTTCCGGTCTATTTCCGGTTTTATCGGAAGTTCAAAATTTCACTTCGAAAATTTTTTATTTCACCAAATGATTCGCCGTAAAATTTTAGGGGGAGTCTCTTCAAACGTTTTTCACCTATGACCCCATCTTGTGGGTGATATCTTCGATTTAGACCCTTTTGTCAGTTAACTGACAAAAACAAGCGCAACCGTTAAAAAGGGAGTAATTTAGGACACAACGGTCCGGAATACAAATTAACAACTCAGATGATTGCTGTGCTTGGCGAGACTCAATTCTCGAGGCAAAAACTTTAAGCGATTCAATGATTAAAATCATGAAGAAATTACCTGAAAACGAAAACAAAATATGGGCAAACGCAAAAGAAATTTCATATTTTGAGTATCCAATTTTCAAAGCGATAGAAGCAAGTCATCCAGATTGTTTCAGTGTGATTTTAAAACATTGTCCACCTATGATGTATGCCTGCAACAATTTTGGATCATCCCCACTTGCTTATGCTATTCAAAAATCAAGCGAAAAACAATTAACAATAATCAAATTACTGCTTTCAAACTCAAAATGTATTGAATTTATGTTGAATCAGAAAAACAGAAATAATGAAAATGCATTATATCAGGCTGTAGAAAGAAAACTTCAACCAGTCGTTAAACTCCTTATCGAATATGGTGCCAAGGAAGTTCAAATGATATAAAAATTTCAAATATTAAATATCATTTAAGTCAAATGAATAAACCGGGGGCCTCTTTCCGATGGTCATTTAGTCCGAATTCCGCATAGGGTAGCATGGAGACGACGACCATAGAGGACAACCCACTTTCACAAATTTAAAATATTCCGGGTTTTGAATCTATTTAAGCCTGACGAAGCTTGTCTACGGGGATGGACACCAATACACCAAGTGTGTGCTGTTGGAAGTATTGAAATTCTTGATTTGATGGTTTCAAAAATCAAAAATATCAATATGGTAGATAATTACGGGCGAACAATCATCGCATCAGCTGCCATGCATGGTCAGGCCCAATGCGTTGAATATCTTGCAAAGAAGGGCGCAGATTTGCAGCTTGCCACAACGGGAAATAAAATGACACCGCTACATGAAGCAGCAAAGCGTGGATTTTACAAAGTCTGTGATGTTCTTCTCAAGTTCGGAGCTAATGCTAACCTTTGTGATATCAACAATTTCTTTCCAATTCACTTGGCGGCATATTACAATCATTGGAATATATGTAAAATACTATCTGATCGTACCCTTCGCTCGAAATCACAGAAAATGACGGGAAAATCACCCTTGATTTCTTGTCTTGAAGCAGGAATGGCTGAGCAAGGTACGCCAGATCTTGATACCGAAAACGCTTTTGAGACACTCCAAGTATTGCTCGAAAATGGATGGGACCCGAATCAATGTTTGAGCGACGAAAGAAGCAAATTTTATAAAATTCCGATTTTCAAATTTTTCACGAACACTTGCACAAACACTTTTATACCATATATAAGATCGAAAATCAGTTTAAGACAAACCTCAAACTGCTTTATACTTTGCAGTCGAAAATAACGATTGGTTTTGCACCGATTTACTTTTACAATATGGAGCTCATTTTGATATTGATCCAGTGCGGTAAGAATTTTTATTTTGAACAAATTATACAGACGAAAACAAAATTCTTATTGATTATAAATGGCATATTTTTCATTTATATAGAACAAATAATGTCTATGCGGTTTTATATTTTTGATTCAAACAATAATTTTTTCAATTTGAAATTTGGGAACTGAGCTCACGTCATTTATGGACAAAAAACCAGACCAATTTCATTTTTTGAAATTAACATCTTCCCCTGTGGCAACTCAAATCTTTGGGATGTTGGTGATCGGCGCTTCATTATATTATATAATGAATTAATAATTTATATATCCTGAAAATAAGTCTAGATTTTTTGTCCTGAAATGACGCTTACTCATTCACGGATAGGGATTTGTTAAAGTTTTGTTACAATGATTTCAGACCGATCAAAATTGCTATCAGAAACAAAAATGAAGATATTTTCAATCGTCTGATCGAGTCTGGAGAACAAGTTAACTTTTATGAAGAGAAATATTCGTTTCCTGCATTAGCCGAGACTTCATTGTGGGCTACACAGTTTTTCGAAAAGATATTTCACCTGGGCTGCAGTGCTGAATCGTTATTTGATTGCCCATTCGGTGAAGAACAACATTCAAGTTCTTATCAAGGGAGGAAGTGTTTTTGTTTATGTTTAGCTGGTCATCCAAACAAATCCACGGCGGATTGGCTTATTCCGTTTGCTGCCCGATTCGTTAACCCTTCAAGAATCAAATTATGTTCGAAAATAAGAAGTTTAATGAAACCAGAATCTATTGAGAAAGTAATGCACCTCAAGAAACTAATGAATTTAAAGCATTTTTCTCGCCTCAAAATAAGAAGAAGAATGAATGGCAGAATTGGTAATGCTCATAGTTTGAAAGATGTTCCCGTTCAAATACAAAAATTATTGAAATGTCAGGATATAACCTGGTATTCTTAATTTTTTTTATATATATTTTGCTATCAATAAATCAAAAATATTTTAAAAGCACAATTTATTTTTAATAATTTCTTTCACCAAGACAGTGCCAAAATAAGGGTCTGATATTGGTGGTCCCAAATTTTGTCAACGTATATCCCATATAACTAATTCAGCTATGCTGATAACGAATCTACTTTCAAAATTGTCAAGTATTGCTTGTGCCTTGAAATTGCATTTTAGTCTAAAATTTTTAGAGGCTTTTGGAGCTCCAGCGCCAAGCGGTAGGGCGACTGTTAAGATTATTATCAGCGGTGAGATATAATTTTTTCAATGACCGCATTTCAGCATATTAAATATTATATGCAGAATGTATACCAATACTTGGTTACCAAGTTAGTTGAGTACCCATCATGTTCGACAAGTCAGTAATCCAGATCCGGTGCGATTTTTTTAGAAATATATTTTAGCCGATGAAGCGTCGATTTTGTATTTCTTTTTCTGTTGTGAACTTTTTTTGACAAGACTTTTTTTCTCAAATCAATCACAGTCTCTCAAGTGGGGCATTACATAAAACCTTTTCACGTTTCGTTATTCTAGTTTCTTCTCGATGGGAGTCAGCCCCTATTTAAGCCTTCAAGTACCAATTAAAAAACTTACAAATTATAAAATTGCCACCATGAGGTAAATATTTGTATCAATTTCTGTATGTTATTTATCTGAGGTGCAGTCTATTATATAAAGAGGAATGTAACTTACATTATGTAAGGCCGTAAGAGCCGGTAAAGCATGAGTCCGTGGTTTTGTAACAGATTGGAATCAAATACAGTGACATTCTTATTTAAGAGTACAGTACTCTGTATCAAGAGCTTGTTTCATAATTTACAATCTGTTCTGATCATCATTATCAAGTATTACGACGTGGCCGATCGTCAGTATATCCGATAACAATCTTTTTGTCATTGAAATATACGTTCACGATTTGGCTTTAGTGGTAGTGCTAAAATCAAGGAATAGGTGACCGAATTTTGATGAGCTTTTTTTTAAACAACCTTTATTTAGCTTGTGTTAAAAAATCAAATTGGGATATTTCGAATTGACTAAAGAGCCAAGATATTAGAGACTGTATTCAATTAGTTAAACATGGTGTGCTGCATACTAATACAAATGAACCTAATAAGTCTGAAGAAGCTCACTTACGTTATCATTTTTCAAAGAGTAATACATACTTTTATGAAACATAAGCAACTCCAGTGGTCACTGTATCAGTCAAAAATTAAAAATGTTGTAATAAGTTTTAAAAGTGTGATCTGAGATCAGAAGAAATCTTCTGACTCAGAAGTTCTGAGCTCTATTAATACGCTTAATCTTAATATGCAAAATCTGAAGGTCGAGCTTGATGCTCAATTTAGAATGTTTTAAGAGTGTTCAAGGCTTCAGCCTTTAAATTTAATGTGGCACGTGCTCAATCATTAACTCAAACTTATCAATCAGTTCATTTAGTAATATTAATTGCATATTATCAAAATTAAGAAATATTTGTTGTCTCTTTACAGGTCATCAGGAAAATACTATTTTATCTTACGAATAATAAGTATATGGGGGATTTACATTATCCAACGCAGACTGTTATTTGAGGCTTACACTCACTGAGCAGTGACAAACTAGAAGTAAAACACTAGTACTGTTGGTATCACAGGTCTTGTGGTTACATCTGATGGCCTCATACTATGAAATTAGCGAGAAAGTGAGATGGATTCGATATCCGGATATTTCGACATTTTGAAATTTCGGATTTAAACTTGATGGTTGTTCGAAATCTATGAATGGTCTTTGATCATGAATTTGTGATTCGCCGTGAATCTATATTTATAGTGATAAGAATTGGAGATAGTAAATCTGAGCAGTCCGTCTGTTTTGGAAATAACCTTCATTGTATCGAACTAACGGGAATGCATCCGAAACTATTTTTAAACTACCATCAACTAAGAATATTCCTCTAGTCAATTAAGGTCATTTATCAAGGTCACCTGTTGATATGATTTTCAATGAAATACTGTATATCGTATACTGAGAGTATACAGTATACGAGAGATTGCTGAAAAAATCATATTAGCGAATACTTTTGTGTTGAGTAAACAGTACAGATTAGAGATTCTCATTGCTTGTGGCCTATTAAACAGCTGCTTGAGTCGCTCGAAACTGAACTTGACTTTAAAGCGACTTCTATAAAGACTGTATATGAAAGAGTTGAATGGACATGTCCTGTTATCGACAGTTTGACTATATAACTTCCTAAACAACATATATACACACAACAAACACTCATGTTTGTGACTATTTTAGAACGTATACTTCTAAAATCTCTATAATTTCTTGAAATAATTTATTTGACACCTCTAAGACTCAAATCCAACAGGTACAAACACTTTCATTTGTTAGAAATTACGTATAAATAAGTGTTGATGTAAATTACAAATACTAATATTAAAGTTAGAATTAAATTATTAGATGAATTTATCACTTGTGGTGGAAGATTTTTTTTATCTTCACGGTCTTCGCGCTTTAAATCGGACTGAAACCAAAACTATACATGGGTCAAAAGCGTTTTATGCAATACTGGTTAACGGTTAAATGAGTTTTTAACGAGTTCAAATCGGGTTGAACATATTTGAACCTGTTAAAGTTCAGAAAAAAAATATTATAATAGACCATCTTACGCTTGTATTACTGGCTCTTCTATAGTTTTCTGAGACTGTTTGTCTTTTATAAATTATGTCAGACTTAGAAAAAAACTGCAAAAGCACGCGATATAAGCTTGATTCCGTTTCCTCGATTCAGTCTTTGGTCAAGAACGGTCGCTAAGAATTGCTATCACTGTTGTCGTCAAAATTCGTCACCAACATTGTTGAGGACTCTTTTAACATGGCTGTTGTTTGCTTCAATTAGGTTGAACCGGACCAATGAAAGTCCCTGGAACTCAAGTTCACAGCTGTTTGAGCTTGCGATCTTGACAGATCAAATTTTAAAACGTGACGAAATCGAAAACGAACAATGCCATTGACTCTTTTTTTCTTAGTCTTTTTGTGTGAAGGATTAGGATATTAGTCAAGTAGGCAAATTAGCAAGAATAACGAAGATTTATCGGATAAAATAGCCGCTAAATGGACTATGGGTTCATACTGAGCCGGTAATGTTACCTTGCTAAGCTTGACATTTGTATCGGTTACTAGTTTTTGATTCAAAATCACGTTTTAGACAAAACAAACTTAACTCTTTCAGTTTCAAAATCAGATCCAAATGACGAAATCCGGCAATATATCCCTCGTCCGGATGAAAAATAAAATATCCGGCTCATGGCATGATATTCGATTGCCAATAGACTACTGGGATTGACTTACCCTTTAGTAAAACGGACTCTATTTCAAATGTTGCCCAGGAATACTTTTCCAAAGTCAAAAGTTCGTTTCGATAAAGTATCAAAAATATAATGCTCGGTCATTATAATCTCTACAAATTTATTATAACTAAAGCGTCGCTATAATTTGCAGCGATCATCAAGGAAGTCGCTCTATTTAAAATCAGTCTGATGTTAAGAACTGGTGTATCGACATTTTATTTAAAATGAAATGGACAAAATGGTTTTGTTCTTTTCAGTGGTCAGTGTTAACACAGCTGGTACTTTGTCGTTATAAACGAATACCAGAAAACGGCAAACTATTTTGCAAGCAGACATGCTAACAGTATGAGAGTTTTTTTTAAAAGTTGAGAGTTTTTTGAAATTTTGTTTTTCACAATACTGGACAGTGAAAATCTTTTAATCTTACTTTTTAAGTTTCATTTCATTCCAAAAATGACCTGTAAATCCTGGTTCAACCGGTAAATCGGTTAAACCAGTGGCTGAAAAAGAAACTTTAGGATCTAAAAGATTTTGTGAAAATATATAACCGGTTGAAAAGTATTTTTTCTATAACTTTGCAGGAGAAAACAGATTTGGCTTTAGCTTAGTATAAAATAACGGACTAGAGTAGAACTGAAAATGGTCTTAAATGATTTTAAACAGTCGGTGTCCCAACAGAAGGTTACATAATCCTTTTTGACCTGGCCAATTTGAAGGAAATAGTTACCTTTTATATAAGCCATAGCCCGAGTCAAAGCCTATGAGTCAGAGTCTCAAAGCGTTCAACAGTCACCTGAATATATTAAATCTTCTGCGGTCAAATGTTGGATAAGGATGGATGCATGATCACTGTTTTTGAACTATTTAACAAGACAGTGTTTGTACTTTTCTAGAACTTTTACATTCCGATTGATTCGCTCTCGGAGATATGTTCCCAGGTTACGATAATTTGTACTTGCGTCATGAGCCCTCAGTTTAACTTCTTCTTTATTAAAACTATATTTTGCAAGAATATTTGCCAAACGTGAAAATTGGGGTCTTGACACTTTCAACAATATCTTTGACGATTAAAAGCATTTTTGCACAAGCATCTATCATTTTAAGCCCTCTTGAACTGAATTTCCAGACCTTTTATAAGTTACGAATCATAACCTTGGGAAAAGTTTTGTGTACGTAATTTGTATAATTTTCTTATTCAATTTACATTGCCGATCACTCCCCTTTTCAAATTGATTAAATTCATAATAAATGTAAGTCTTATTTTGCATATCATTCAAACAGTTATATTACACCATGAAATGCCGGAATTATTCACCAATAAGTTAAAGTAACCGATTTAGTCGGTTAAAACTATTTCAATTAGAAACAGTAATGACAAAATTTCACTCACGAAAGATCTCGGTTATCGGTTTAAAAGTAAGCATTTAAATCGCCGCCCTAATTATTCAATGGCGAAATTTCAACCCTTTTATTATCCATTTTTGTTTCCGCTTTGCAAGTCATTTCAACGTGGTTCAAACGATAGATAATCGTAGTTTGAAAAAGATTACTTGTTTAATTGTCCGTCACAGCAGGGGACTGAATCGTTGAAATGGACTTTAAATTGGTTCAAAAATGGACGGGCTAGATCCAAATCTTAACAACGTGTGTTGAGTTGATCTTTGACCACCTAGAGATGAATGTTCATCAAGTTAGAGCTCCGCAACACAGCAGTTAACAGTATGTTACCACAGTCAGATTTTTATCTAAGCTCAGCGGCCAGATTATTACTCAGTGTGATTCAATCAGTAATCATAAATGACTTCATATTTTTGCATTAAGAATAAAATCATCAGACAGAAGACGTCCACATCCGTCCACGTCGTTCCAGCCACGTGACAAACTAAAATTTCTTATTGATCTTCAAAAACATCATCATCAAAGATTAAAAATCTCGAGGGGGATTCCTAATCTCTAAATTGTCCTGGTTTAACGTAAAATGATGTCCAACCAGTAATTTTAGTTCTTCGGTAAATCGATGATCCTCAAACACACCCATGTCGGGTTATATAAAATTCCAAATATTTTGTTTAGAAGCTCTAAAATGATGTCAAAATGTTACCTTACGATATTTTACAACAACTCACGTGATAAATTAGTTGTCTTGTGCAAACGGCCATTCCTTCCCGTACCTTGGTAGTTCGCCCAACCCTGTCTGTTCAAAAAAGTTCTTCTTGGTAAATCATTTTTTCTTGAAGATCTTAATCATGCTCAGAAAGAGGTTTGAAAGTTAAAATTAACATTTCCGTTGCTACAAATAGAAAAAATCTTCGATCTTTCCGGTCCAGTACTCTTACGGTAAGAGTTTTACCTAATCAAGCCGTTCATTCAAAGTCACCGCTGCCGTATTTGATAATTCAAGAAATATTTCCGACAAGAAATAGTCAACAATGAACTTCACGTAAATCAGATTGAATTATTGATGATTCTCATGCGTTAACCAACGGATTCTTGATCGTGGGTCGAGGCGGACGAGGTTCGTTCGATAAGGCCAAGTTCAACAAAGAAGAAGAGCGAACGTTGACCTTGCGAAAATAGTTTGTTATATTTTTGCTGCTGAACAGCTCATAGTTCTGTGAACAAAATAACTATCCAAAAATGAATCCAAAAAAGCCTAAAATAATAAAGAGTTACAACAAGGTAAATATATATTATCCTCACTGTGAGAACAATGAAAAATCAATTAGGCTTCGAGTAACAATTTTCAAATGTCAAACAATCAATTTGAGCGTTCAAATGGTTGAAAATAAACTTGGAACAGAGTGCAATTCAGATCAATCAGATAAGATAAGAACACGGTTAACCAAACTTTCATAATTACTCAGTCACATTTTCCAGGATTCGATCAACTGACCTCCGTAACCGTCCACCAACTTTGACGCGTTGGTACCGGACTCTCATGTTAAGACATATTTTATGTATCCGTCAACAACATATTCGTCACCTCGAAAACTGCGTAAGTAACTTCACAACAGAGATGGAATTTTTGAACCGTTTGAATATTTCAATTTCGTTATAACGATGGTCTTTTCTTGATATATGTTGAATCACGTGACTCATTTGGGACCGACCTGACTTCGTGTCTCTCTCTCTGGTCCTCGAGGTTGCGGTCAATTGTCTACGGGTGTCAGTGTCACACAACTGCTCTAATTGCGAATCGCATTAGTATTACTTTTTAGTACTTTTCATCCTTAAAGTACATTTTCAACTCTAAATGAGCTACTTAACCACCAGACGACAATACGTGTGATGAATCTAGTTCAAATTGTATTTAAAAAACCATAAATATTAATTAAATAGTTCCATTTATTTTACGGACGAGAAAATACTCACCAACATTTTAAACGATGCTGATTCAACAGAAAAGTACAATCGCATGGAGGTAACGCATGGACGTAACGATTGCACACTGGTTTGGTGAGTTAGACATCCAGTTTGTGTAAAACAAGCAAAAATGACATTTTGTTTATTGTTTACCTCATACTCATTACTGTTTCGCCACTACAAAGCGACACACCCCTCTCGCCCTCAGTGACTACCGTAGTACTGAACTTTTTCAGTAAAAAAACTCGGCTTATGAGGATGCACTGGTGCTAGACTGCTTCGCCAAAAATGTGTTTTTACATCGTATATCGTCCAAAAATCCATGATAAATACAGATTATGATTTTCTAAACATAAACACAATTTGGCACCTGGATCAAAATCAATTCAGTTTGCGTCTTTGATATTCTCAGGATATAATTTGTCGAAAATCGGAAGTTTTTGGAAATTTCTTTTAGAAAGGACCTTTGTTTTAGCGAGGAACCATCTAACTTATTCAAAAACTTGAAATTCGAATTTAAAATTGGTCGAAGGCGCTGAAAACAAATGATAGCAAAACTGTTCATATCACATGTTTCATCATACCGTATGCATACGGTATGCTTCATACCAGGCATCGCGGGACGGGGACGGTTGTCCTGAGACGGCTTCGGAGGCGGACGGCGGACGAACATAAATTCGGTCAACGCGGACGAAGGCGAGGTCTGCTTCATACGTTGACTTGTTCTGATTGTAGATTGCCATGGTTATCGTTTCTGATTTCTAAGAGTATTTCAGAAAATTTTAAATGTAGTTAACACCTGTGGTACCAAAATCAAATTATGTAAACTTATTTTTAAAAAGTTAAAACTAATTGAAACATTTGTCATCCTGTTACAAAACTTAGAATTCCAAATCCGAATCAGATTTTTTGACCTTTATTTATGATGATCCTCATTTTTCACTTACTGCACTTACTTTTCACCATAAATATTTCTGAAGTAGCTTAAAAGAGACAAAAATGAGCCTTAAATGATTGTGAAAGTCAGAAAAACATCATCGTAAGTCAATTTGAAAATACAAAATAAAAAATCTTTAAAAAATAAACGGAACATTGGTTTATCGAGTTCTTTAGAACTCGTTATAGTCTGGAATTTGAACAAGTATAACATTATTATCACAGACAAAACGGTAAGAGTTCAAAAAATCAAAACAAATGTTCTTACTAAAAAACTTACTTAACAGACTGATTCTTGCCTGATGATAATCAGAAAATTATAAATCTTTTGGCTAACAGGAAACTCTCAGTATCCGACAACTCTCAGTCTGAGAGTTTTTTTGAGATTGTTGAGAGTTTTTTTTGGAATGCTGTTATTTCTAGACAATCAGCTGTTTAATATATTTTGCGTTTCTCAGCTTCAAATTTTTGTTCAAAGTCTGAGAAAACTGAGAGTTTTTTTGAGAAAGTTGGGAGTTTTTTTAGAGTCAAATTCGAGTCGGAAACATCAAAAAAATTGCCATGGATGAAAAAAGGTGTTTCTTGCCGTTTTATGAAAATTACCGTTTTTCGCTGACCGGACCGTATCTCCGAAACAGTTCGTTCTAGAGGAAAATTGGAGAAGCGCAGTAGTCGAAATAGGCATTTTTCATGGAAAAGTCAGTTTTGGGTGATACTGACCCAATCGACCACGACGTTAAAATTTGGCAAACACTGTAATCATTTGATAACAGGACAAGGTTCGAAATAGCCAATAAGGATTTCATTTCAATTTTAGGCTTATTTCAGTTTCTGAATTTTCATTCTCGATCTTTTACGTTAAATAATTGTTTAACACTTGACATGAGCTCTATTATAGAATGGACTCTTTAGTTTAAACCCTTCTAAGCTTCGATACTTTTAAAATCTTCCAAACTTGCTTTTTCACGTTCTTTTAAAATCAGTTTCACAAGAAGCAGCGTCAGATATTCGTACATTATTATTCATTTTTTATGAATCATTAAATTTAGCGTCGTAATAATTCATTTATTTCAATGATCAGCAGGTAGCTACAGTCTTTCATACGAAGAATCAGATTCCGAATTAGAAGCCAGCATCTGTGACCAGCCCAAAACAGCCTGTGTAGACAGCCTATTTTATTTGTGACTTACGTTTGAAAATATAATTCACTGTCACATGTTTGTCACAATCCTAGAATCTGTGTCATCCGGTCTATCACATGAAACAGTTTCACTTTCTCGGAAGGGCTTTTTAGCTTGAATCGAATCAAACTGATATGAACTCTATTCTAAACACCAAACAGGACCCCGTTTTATGGTTTTCATCGCAAACAAATTCTTCTACTTCATAATTAACTTAATTTAATGAAGGTCATCTCGGACGATGGGTCATTTCGGACGATGGGTCATTTCGGACGATGGGTTTTTGACCAGTTTAGCACGCTTGGAAGATACATGTTAAACAGGCTATATCATAGAGCTTATAACTTTTTGGTTTAGGCTTAACCATTATAGCGACGTGGAGTTTGATGTTTGCTGGTTGCTTGACTGTGGTTTAGCGAACATTTTCCGAATCGGTTCTTTTTCAAACCGAACAAACTTTTCTAAAAATAGTCGTTCAAATAAAATGCGTTTTAATATTTATATAAAATGATAACCGCAAATGGCTTCAATTTCTATTTTCACTTTTGGTTTTCTAAAAATCAACTTTTTCGGTGTGTGACATCAATATAAGGATCTGGATTAGGGTCTTTTTCTCATAAATTGATAGGCTATCATTGATAGCAGTTTTATTTCAGTGATCCAATTGGTGGAATATCTGATAAGAAAAACTGACCATTCAGGATATGCAAATTTTAGTATTTGGCTCGAGTGGGCCAATCCCGCAATTCTTTTTATGAATTTAGTAGAATTGATAAAAGTGAATGGAATTTCAAGAAATGGGACTGACAGCAAATATTCAAACCACAAGAATCTGATTCGCTATAAAATCCAGTTTTTCACTCTAATATTATAACGTCGTCTTCCCATCCTTTAAAATTGAACATTTTTTGATCAAAAGAGCCATTTCCATGGTTATTGCCGATGCAAAACCGTATAAGACGAGATGATATATAAAAAAAGATGTGAAAATATCAAATTTTAAGTATTCAAAGTCTAAAATTCTACAACAATGTGACCAAGCGCATTTAGCTTAGCTCATCAGCTTAGTAAGATTTTAGTTGGATTAGGGTCTAATAATTTCATTTTTGAATTATCGGAATTGAAAATAGAATTGAATGAAATATATTGAAGCAGATATAAATCCGATAAATCACATGGCCAGACGTGGCTGTCCTTATTAATTGATCTTAATCCTACCAAGGCTTCATCCTTCACTGAGAAGACTGGTTCAAGAAGATCATTTACAATATATGACCATTTTTTGATACCATACATAATACTCACGTGGCTCTCTTGGATAAATTACCATCATAACTTGTTTCAGCCAAAAAGACTAACATAAAATATGTATTTTTTCAAACTGGTCTGGTCCCGATTCGCATCAGTCATCAATTTGAATATCACAACCACAGCAGGATCGCCACGCCACTAGTTTGCCTCGATTTTCCAGTTTGCCATGCCTCTAGTTTGCCACACCTCTAGTTTGTCACGCCTCTAGTTTGCCACACTTTTTGAGACTAAGTTTGCCCTGCCTCTAGCTTGCCACGGGCACGCGTGCCTCTAGTTTGCCACCCTCTAAGTTTGCCACAATTTTTGAAAGTAAGTTTGCC
>SCLD01060382.1:0-39234 GCA_004367895.1 Oikopleura longicauda | reverse complement strand
CATTTCGTAGTGCTTATGTTTATTACTCATTGCAGTGTTTCCTTATTCCTGGTTGCTTTTACTGGCGAAGATATCTCTCATTTGCTTTGCTTTCTTGTTTCTCATCACTTCACCTTCCCTGCTACTTCATCCAAATGGTCGGCTAACTTCAAAGCGTAATCATAAGTGATCAATCGTTTTGGACAGTTAAAATAAAGCTTGTGCTGATCTACTAACCATCGAATGACCTCGGCCTTTACATCACCGTGGATGTTATTGAAGTTTTGCCCGGTGCGTTTGTTGTAATCAGTAAGCGATTCATTAACGCGTATATCCGCTGGCATCATCACTGGTCGTTTCGGTTGTCTTGCCATTACTCTGTACCTTATAGATGCCCCGACCTAAGCCGGGGAGGTTTACTTTACTGATGGTTGTGAACCATAGCGATGATGTGATGCGCTTGCTCTAGGGTAAGAACACCCTCGGCGTATTCACAAATCTCATGAGCCAGTACATCTTTGTCGTGGTTCTCTACTGGTGCGGCGTGGCTAACTCGGTCCGGTTTATCTGCGATACAGTCATTAAAGATTGCTTCGTCTTCTTCGCTGATAAGGTTGTCGGTGAATGGTAGCGGCTCTTCTTCATCGTCGGCCATTTCGATTAGCTTGCTAAGTTTCTTCAGAGTAGCCAGCTTTACAGTTTCGGCTTCTTCTTTGCGGTCGCCGTAGCTGTCGTCGATCGTAAGGTTACAAACTTCTTCAAATGCGGCTTGTATGGTAGCGCGTGGAGCGTCGAACATATCGGCTACTTTTGCTTTCATGGCATTGATAGAGCTTTCAATGGCCTGCTTCTTAGCGTTAGACTCTTCGATAATCTGCATGATGCGGTCGCTTAGGTGTTTGATCACCTCTTGGCGAGTCTGCATAGCTTCTTGAGTAAGCTCATCAAAGCCTGTTGATAAGTCCTGCGCTTCTAGCGCTTCGATTAGTGACTCAATATGAGTGCGGCCTTCGTCACCAGTTAAGGTGCCAATTGCGCGGAGGTTATCAATTCGAGATCGGATACCATCCAGTCGTTCTTTCTCGATGCGGTCCTGCTCTTCCTGCCATTCTTGGCGGGGTTTAAGAACTTCGCCTTTGATTAGCTTGAACTCGTTTTCAACATAACCCTTTGCTTCTTTGAGGCCGCTTACCACTTGCTGGTGGTCAGAGATATGCTTGTCGATAGCATCAGTGATTGGCTTACGGCTTTGAACTACGTTGTTAGCCGCTGTGCCGACTTCCTTGCGGCCTTTAGAAGTGTTTACGTCGAATTGTACCGCCAGTGCTTCCTTGCGAACGAGGTCAACTAGGGGCTTCAATTTTGCCGGGCATGATAGAACGTCAATTGCCTTTTTGCCTTTAAGTGCAACTACAGTTTCGATTGTCATTAGTTCGTTGGTCATGATGGTTTACCTCAGTTATTTTTTAATTTTAGAAATTGCGTTTTTACGCGCAGAGTTAAGTTTTTCAAGTAGTGGCTCACTGGTGAATCGTGCGCCTTTACATTTGCCTATTAGCAACTCTTTGGTGCTATCTGCAAAGCTGTTCAATGTACTGGTGATGTTGTGATCTGCAAACTTCTTAATCTCACCATCCAGCCATTTGTTTACTGTTTGGAACTCAGCATTAATTACTTCTTTAGCTTTCTTGACTAGTTCAGCCTTTCGAGCTTCGCCAGCGTTTATTGCTTGGTTCTCTAAGTCCGAGTCGTTATTGGTTTGAGATACCTTGTAGGCAACACCGACCGCTTTCGTTAGCTCTTCCCGGTTGGACGCTTGTTTGATTGCGTCTAGGAATGGCGTGTAATCGGTTTGAGGTAAGGCCCAGCTAGGTAGCGTCGGAGTGTCGTAGGCAACCAGAGCGCTAAGGTTCTTCTTCTTGTCTTGAACCTTGATTACATTAACCGCGTCTCGGTAGCTCTCGACCGTGTGGCACTCAGCAAATACAGCATTTTTCATGTTGTATAGGTACTGGCCCACACCCCACTCTGCCGCTGCACGTTTCTTAGCACCAGATATGCCACCTTTGATTGCCTCGATATTGGTATCGTTCGCGCCGTCCCACTTGGTGACCCATTCATCATCTAGTTTTAGGCTAATGCCGCAAAGGAAACCGCCGTCTATGCGCTGCAATTCATCTTTCCACCCGTTTATACCGACTACCTCATCAAAGCGGCGCTGGATAGCTCTCGCGTCGATATAAGGAATCATCATCATGTAAGGTGTGCCTTGACCAGAAAAGCCAGATTGCTGAACACGCCACTTAACATCTACAGCTTCAAACGGGGCTCTTAGCTTTTCAGCGATATCAGTTATTGACTTGCTCATTTCTTAGCCCTCGCTTTTTTATCTACTTTTTCTTGCATTAAACCCTTAAGGATTGTTGAGAAGCTATTGCCAGTTTCTTTCTTCTCTTCTTCAATCCACTCACGCTGCCCCTTAGTAGGGGTAAACGTTGGAATTTTCTTTGCTGCTTTAACTTTCATTTTCCGTCCTCGCTTCGAATTGATGTGTAGATACTAAGCTCAAAACAAAAGAATGTGAACATAAAATGCGAATATTTTTTATATAAAGGTTATATTGCCTTTTATGTTGCATAGGTTTATATTTTCACAATCAACAACGAAGAGGTGCAACCATGAACAATAAGAAAGTATTAGAGCTCGTTTCAATCTGCCTTACATACGGATTGAAAATTAAGATTGAACCAGACCAGGCGCGCATTACCGTTTCCTTTAAGTACGTAGGCATGGCAAGCGTAAAACTGGTTCAGCATGTTATTCGCGGCGTTGTTACTGATTCAGATATTGAATTGGTGCGCGACGTTGTTTCAATGATTAGCGCTAGTGATACGCTTCAAGCAATCGAAAAGCGCGTTTCTGAATTTGTACCTTTTTAAATAGAGATAACACAATGAAAAACGCAAACATGCCAGCAATGCCTTTGTCGGGCGACGCTTACCAAGATTTCGCAGGCTATGAGGAGGGTAAAACATCATACAATCCTGAGTGCCAAGGCTTAACTAAGCGCGAGATGTTCGCGATGCATGCGATGCAAGGTTTACTCTCTAGCGAGTCGACTGAAAGTTTGTATGAGACACTAGAAGATTGCGCAAATGCGGCTGTTGGATACGCAGACGCACTACTAAAAGAATTGGAGAATAACTATGACTAACGAACAAATCATTGCAAACCTAACTGCAAAGCTAGAAGAAGAAACAAAGAAATCAGTTTTAAGATTTACTGAAGAGCATCACGAAGACTTAGGCAACTGTCTATTTTTTCATTTTAATTCTTTTGAAGAGCCGCCGGAAACAACCGTTGCAAGCACAGCGGAACACGGATTTGATTCTGAATACTGGACTCACTTTATAGAGTTTGATTTTAATCCTATCTTTGAACAGGCTGAAGCGCTCCAGAATGTAAAGCTTGAGCCTTGCGCTAAATGTGGATTTGATACTCACGCGCCTAAAGACTACGAGCCGGAGCATTGTTGTAGCGGCAGCATGGAATCAATGTGCGGGTGTGGCGGATTACCTATCAACCCGGTGTTTTGTGATGAATGCACCAAAGAGTTATTTAGCGCGCATTACCGTTTCCTTTAAGGGGTAAGCCATGGCCACATCAAAAAACAAATGCACCGGGTGCAAAGAGCGCTTTCCTGTATCTGAATTAAAAACCACTCCTGCTGGTAAATTCCACAGTCACCAATGCATGATGGACTATGCCTATGGCAACAAAGACACCCTTGTCAAAAAGGGCAAGACCATCAAGGCCAAAGCTGAAAAGGAAGAGCGACGCCAGCTAAAGCAGCGAAAAGAAAAGCTTAAACCAATGTCAGCTCATTACGACAAGCTTCAAGACTTGGTCAACCAGTGGATTGTTCACGTTCGGGATTTTGGAAAGCCCTGCTTCACCTGCGGTAACAGTAACCCGTCAATTAAATACGATGCTGGACACTACAGGACTCGCAAGAGCGCACCAGAGATACGATTTGAACCTAAGAACATTCACAAGCAATGCTCTGTTAACTGCAACCAACACGGGTCTGGAATGCGTAAGGATTACCGAGACAAGATTGTTGAAGTATATGATCAAGAAACGCTTGATTGGTTAGATGGGCCTCACCCAAGACTAAAAGACCAGCTACCCGACATGGATGCGGTCAACATTGAGATTGCCCGGTATAGAAAACTATTAAGAGAAGCAGGTTTGAAGCCCTGCAGATAAACCACTAAGGCCGCAATTGTGCGGTCTTTTTTATTGGGTAAGCAATTAAACATAAAAAAAAGTTGCCGGGCTTAAATATATTATATGTTATATTTTAAACGGTAGACGGGAGTATATGTTTTATGAAAACAGAAGTAACTATGAAGCGTCCCTTGTTCGGGATGGAGGTTAGCCAAAAAAGCAAAAGCGAAATGCTTTCTGGGACTGATCTTGTTAGAGCTGGCAATAAATGGAGACAAGCCAACGGAATGGGTGACTTCAACCTTTCACAATGGCTAAGGTCAGCATCGACAACTGAATTTATGGAGGAGTTAGAAAATAAATATGGGAAAGTTCTGATTAAAGGTCGTGGAAGAAGCGCCCACACTTGGATGCACCCATTGCTGTTTATTGACTGTGCGCTTGCTATGTCTCCAAAGCTAAAAATAGAAACTTACGAATGGCTATTTGACAGTTTGCTCAAGTATAGAAATGACTCTGGTGATGGTTATAACAAGATGGTAGGCCATTTATATAATCGATGGGGAGATAAAAAGACCTTTACCAAATTCATCACACAGGTTGCTAGAGACATAAGAACAATCTGCAACACAGAAGATTGGCAGCGGTCAAGCGAGGAGCAGTTAAGAGTAAGGTACGAGCTTCAAAATGAAATTGCTCTTTTGTGTGACCTACTGCAAGACCCTAAATTGGCTGTTCAGATTGGGTTTGCAAGGGTTATGAAAATTGAATACACGCTTCCTAAAATTTCAATAGAGAGAAATTAATAATGAAATGGATTAAGCACGACACCGACGCCAACCAAGACGCAAAGATGCAGAACGTAATGCTTGATTACGGCCTAGAGGGTTACGGCCTTTACTGGTACTGCGTAGAGCTGATCGCTGGCAAGGTCGACAAAGAAAACATCACCTTTGAACTTGAGCATGATGCGCGAATAATTGCGCGAAACGTTGGGAGTACTGCGCAAAAAGTATCCGAAATGATGCAGTATTTTGTAAGAATTGGGCTTTTTGAGTGTTCAAACAATGTAATTACCTGCTTAAAACTTGCAAAAAGGTTAGATAAATCGATGACTAGTAACCCGAAAATGCGTGAAATCATTGAGAATTTTAAAGGTCATGATGGGGTCATGACTCTATCAGAAAAACCCATGCAAGATCAGATTAGATTAGATCAGACTAGAACAGATAATAAAGAACCTTTGTCGGAAGTTAATCCCGACGTTGCGACTATTATCGATTACTTCAATTTGGTTACTGATTCAAAACTAAAGGCCACCACCAAAAGCCATATGCAAAATATAAGCGCTCGACTGGCTGATGGTTACACACCTAAAGACCTGATCATGGTTATTGATCACAAGCTTATCGAGTGGGGAAACGATGCAAAAATGGTTCAGTACCTAAGACCCGCAACGCTATTTCAGACAAGTAAGTTTGACGGCTACTTGAAAGCGGCCAAGTTCCACCAGCAAAGCGGACCTGTTCAGCAGCCACAGCAATCAGGCAATAAACTGAGCCCTTCGGAAAGGTACAGACAAAGACTAGCGTCAGAAGGGCGTAAGACTTATTTTTAATAGGTAGGTAAGGCAATGAACAACAAGCAAGCCAAGGCAAAGATTTGCGCTACAGCAAATGGTTTAAACCCAATCCCTCACCCGTTCGGCTATTACTTCACTAAGGAAGGGCTACACAGCTGCTTCATGAATGGTTACGGGCCTGATGGTTACTACGAAGATAGCGAGCAAGAGCTATACGGTGTCGTATCAATCACTGGTGAACAGCTTCAAACAAAGAAGTGCACCGTGTGCGGAGTAAAGAGCAATGATGTTGAGCGAGTCATTGACCCTTACCTTGAATGTGTACAAGGAATTGAAGAGTGGGTAAACCTTTGCCCTATGTGTCTCCACCAAAGCAACCAAGACATTTAACCAAGAGAGAGAACTGCAATGATTATGAACTTTATTTTAGAAGCAATGATTATTCTTTTAGCATTCGGCGTAGTAGGAACTACAGGGCTGTTGTTATTTGTTGCTTGGCACATAGCGAATGACATATACAAAGCAACTAAGAGCTGTGAATGGCACAAAGCCAGTGAGCTTGATGACTACAGAACAAGTTGCGACAACTCATTCTATGACGCTTCAGAGAGTGGAAACCCGATAACTGACACCATGACATTCTGTCCTTACTGTAGCGACAAGATAAAAATCAAATAACAAACACAAGGCCACTTTAATCGAGTGGCCATCAACAGCAATGAACAAGAGGTAACTGCAATGAACAACAAGAAAGCAAAGCAAATGAGAGATATCTTCGCCAGTAAAAGCAACCAGGAATAAGGAAACACTGCAATGAGTAATAAACATAAGCACTACGAAATGATCGTCGCTAAAGATGCAAATATGGATTTAGTTTTGTTTATTAAAGTTGGCGACCAATGGCAGGCTACTGCTTGTCACGATAATCATATTATAAATATGGTTTCGCACTACGATTACTTCCTATGCCTACCGCACTACGATTACTTCCTATGCCTACCGCAACACGAAGAAGTATGCTTGCATTGGTTGAATGGCGGAGAGATTGAGTGCTTAGAAGGTGGGACTTGGTTGCCATTCCGTCACTCTCAAGAATGGAAAAAAGAAGCATCAATCATGAACCCATCGGCGAAAATCCGCATCAAACCAAAGAAAGAGAAGCGTTGGATTGTAGCTGGAAGTAACGCACTACACACGATGATGTACTTTAGCTCTGCTGATTCAGCCTTGCAATACAGAACAGACGGGTGCGATTCTCAAGTAATTGAAATAGAAGTTGAGGTAAAGTGATGAGTAACTTAAAACCCTGCCCTTTCTGTGGCAGTGAAGCAAGAATAAGCACTAAATGGGATACTACCAGCAATAGTAACGGCGGTATGTTGGTACGCTGTAATATGGCACGCACCATTCACCATAACTGTAAGGCCACTTTAATCGAGTGGCCATCAACAGCAATGAACAAGAGGTAACTGCAATGAACAACAAGAAAGCAAAGCAAATGATAGAAGAAACTCAAGGTGTACTTTTTATTTATGATCAGAAAGTAAAAAAGGGGCATTGCCCGAGACCTTGTGTGATTTTAAAGAATAACAACCGAGCTCTAGGGATGCTTCTGCATTACGGATACGGATTTTAACAGATAGGTGAAGAGATGAAGAATAAAAAAGTTAAGCTGCAAATCATCCGAACTGAGATTTTAGTTAGAAATGGATGTGTTCCTAGCGTTTATGAATTTAAGTTTCATGCCGGTGATTTTGGGTGTTGGGTTCTTCTTAAGTCTGGATGGTTCTTTCGTGGGATTTATCGCGGCGTCGTATCACTAACCGCCGACCAACTTCGGGGTAAGTAACATGAAAACACGTAAGGCACCAAAGTGCCGAGACTGCTGGTCACCTGCACAAGTTGATTACCTTGGCTTTTGTGAATCGTGTGCCAGCGTTCCTGAAATAGTCGAAGAGAAAAAACGGGCCGCGCAGGTAACCCAAGAAATTAGAAACGGTCTGCCGGGGTTTTACGCAGAGCTAAGAGGCGCTAAGAATGGCAAGTAAATTAATGGTTAGAAAAGAGGGTCAATACTTGGTCCCGGTTACAAGTGCCGACGCGGAAGAACTGGCGACGTTTGCCAACGGTCGAATCTGTAACGCCACGTTGACCACCAAAAAAGAACGTAGCAATCAGATGCACAAGATGTACTGGAGTCTTATTAAACTTGCTCTTGATTACTGGAAACCGGAAGGTGGGCTTCTATCAAAGCAAGAGAAAGACTTTGCAACCGGGGTGGTTGAGTTCATCGAAAGCCAAGGCCATGACGCCGAAAGCGTAAAGACGATAATGCGACTTTACATGCAAGACCTGATTGACCTTCGCAAGCAACAGATCATGCCAACGTACAAAGACAGCGAAATGCTTCATAAGTGGATTAAAGAGCAGGTTGGTTTGTACGACATTATTCAAACACCGGACGGTCTACGCAAGGAAGTACAGAGCATTAGCTTTGACAGCATGAGTCACGAACGCTGGATGAAGTATTACAAGCAAGCGTTTAACGTAGTGTGGAACTTGGTTTTATCCACCGTATTCAAAGACCAAGACGAGTGCCAAGCGGCAATCGATAAACTTAGCAGTATGGGGTAACAAAATGGCTAATGATTTATGGCGCACACCGCCAGAAGTATTTAACACGCTTAACCGTGAGTTTGAATTTGTTGCTGACATTGCAGCTAGCGAAGAAAACGCACTTCACGAATGCTTTTACACTGAAGAGCACGACAGCCTTTCTATTGATTGGCCTAAAGAATTGTTTCCATTTGGACGAGTATCAACTACAAAATATTTATGGTGCAACCCGCCATATAGCAACCCGATGCCTTGGGTTAAGCTTGCTAACAAAGTGCAATCTCAAGGGGTTGGTATGGTTATGCTTTTAAATGACGATACTAGCGTAGGTTGGTTTGCTGAAGCTTTGAAAGGTGTTAGCGAGATTAGGCATATCATTGCTGATCCTACTCCGAAAGGTAGGCGAGAGTATTCAAACGGGCGTATTGCATTCTTGGATGGTGAAGGCAAACCGATATCAGGAAATACCAAGCCTCAGTTTGTACTTGTTTTTAACCCGTTCAAGATCTCAGCTCAAGTTACCAGCTACATTAATAAATCAACTTTTTATAAGGACTAGATTATGTTTACACACTGCAATTCAATGTACTCACTTAAGAAAGCACTTAGACACCAAATGAACATGATAGGCCACCCACTCACTGGTTGGGACTGGAATGATGAAGTTAGCCACCATGCTCGACACAGAAACTTAAACGCGGTTAATACCTTGAACGAAGCTTTAAACCGTAAAGCAGAAATTTTGGCGCAAAAAAAACCCGACTAAAAAGCCGGGTCAAAATAACAATTGTAAACTTAACTGAGGGAGTCCATGCACGACTCCCTTTTATTTTATTATACTTTCTTTCGATCACCAAGAGCCCGAATGCCACCCTCGGCAGCACCACCCAAGAAATAAAATATAACGATATACCCGAAAGGTTCGCCAAGAGTTGAATTGTTCCACTCGGCCACGACCTTTAACTGCTCGAATACAAACTTATACTCAAGACCCGGACCAATCGAAAAAATAGAATACATCCAAGTGAACACCAGAACGGTATGAATTAAAACGAAAGGCACACCAACCATGAGCGCGATAAATCTCTGGGCTAGTTTGAACGGTTCGTAAGCTTGTAAAAGCTTGGTCTTCAATGCGACTCTTTCTTTGAAGTCTTGAGCCTTTTCCTGATCGGTGTATACAAGCGCATCAATACCGTTATAGATACCATCCACGGCCTTGTTAACTACGCTGCTGCTTCCAAATAGTCTGCTAAAGAAACTCATTACATAACTCCCCAATAAGTGAACGAGAAGTGATTGCCGTCGGGACTGCTAAAGTCGCCACCCCAACGAGCGCGATCATCGAGCGTTTTCCAGTACTCACCCAACTCCAGGTATGCTTCGCTGTCGGTGATGTACTCACCATCAACAAATAGGTTGAAGTCTACAGCTAGGCGAAGCTTGTGAACCGAAGCGGCAGCAGAGTAAGACTGTTTATCTTTGAACTCACCATGTACGCGTGGGTCGCGGAAAGCATCACCAAAGGTTAACTCGTAGCCGTTAGCGTAAGCGAATGCAATCAGCTTGCCGACGCACTTAGTGAAATCACGTTGAACTTTAGATAAAGACATAGGGTTTCTCCCTCCATTGATTGTCCTTGTTAATTATATCACTGATAAAAAATGTGACGTTACACATAAATGGAGTGTTTTTAATGGCGTCAATTTGATATAAATTATCCCCATTGTCGCTTAACATGGAGTCAATATGAAATTACTTAGCATTGGGGATGTGCTGGTAATGTCCAGAGGTAATCAAAGCATGGCCGCTGGACTGGTTCAGGTGAATCGAGGCACGTTTAGAAAATACATGCTTGGTGAATTAAAAGGGGTCGTCATTGAAGAAGACGACGGTACATTGCGACTATACGGTCGCCTAGGTGAAAACTTAAAAGAGAAATAATTATGGATATTACATTCGATACAAAAAATGTAAGTGTTTCGGTTCAAAATAATCGCGAAGTTTCAGTAACAGCAGAAGACGTTGATTTGGAAACTCTATTAGACAACCTAAGTGCTGCTGACATTCTGAAACACATGGACGCTGACGACTTTCTTGATGAGATCGGCGGTGATGAAGTTGTAGGTTGGGCGACCGTTAACGGTCAGCTAAAACTAGCTGACACCGAAGAAGATGTAAAAATGCGAGAGGTGCGCTAAAAGTTAAACGAAAAAGCAATTCAAGAGATCATCAAACACGTAAACACTGGTCTGGTTTTAGAATCAGTAAAAGAAGTTGCTACTCTTTCAAATGTTATTGCTGTACCGGAGGGCTTCCGACTTGAAGACCTTGAGCAGTACATGCCTAACCGTGACCAATTCCGAGCTCACATGCAGACGCAAGTGATCGCTGAGTTTGTTCGATACAACGAGCAGTACTCGAAAGAAGACCAGTCACAGTGCTATCTTCACGCCGACAACATGACGGCAACGTCTATCTTTGACTTGGGAAATACCGAAAACGCCGGGCATTGTCGACACAAGGCTTCACTTAGCCTAAAGAAAACGGCTCTCTACAAAGACCTGCTTTCATTCAATAACGCGATGAATAGCCAGCGAGAAGCAGCGGAGTGGATTGAAGACCATGCCGAGTTTTTGGAAGCGTACAGCGTTGACGGTGAAAAAATGGATATTGCCTCGGTAAGTGTGGCAATCCGAAACCTTACCGTAAGCCGCGAGCAAGGCCGAACTTCTACTGAAGAAGACTTTGCAGCATCACAAAGCGAATATGACCGCGTCGCAATTAAAACCAAAGACGGGATCTCAATGCCAGCGGTCTTGAAATACAAGTGTGAGCCATACAACGGACTATCACTTCGAGCGTTTGAGCTTCGCCATAGTATTGTGGAACAACGCAACCAGCCTTGTGTAAACTTCCGAATTAAAATGCTTGAGAAGCACGAAGAAGACATGGCTGTCGAGTTTAAAGAAATTCTCGACGAAAAACTTAAAGATACAATCCCTGTATTTATCGGCACATTGTCGGCATAACAGGCCCGATATTAGCCCGGAGTCAATACCGGGCTTTTTCCTAAGTTCTATAATGAGTGTAAGTTATGAATCTTAGAAGTAAAAACAAGTTGGTTTATGGGTTTGGTGTTAACTACGCTGATAGTTTGTCTGGATAAAATGGATTTTGAACTCTATGAGTAATAAAATAGATACACTATTAATTAACTCGCACTGGACGGCATATGGACAACGAGACCACCAATATGCATAAAATTAAAGCAAAAGTAGACAGATTAGAGGAGGTGGTTGAAGACTCTTTATCTGTTCAAAAAGAGACTAGCAAGCAACTTGGTGAGCTTGTTACTCAATTGAAAGTTAAAGATGAAAGAGAAAACCGCCAAGAGGAAAAAAACGGTGATTTTTTAAAAGACATAACCTTTCTTAAAAAGGAAGTAAGTCAAATTAAAATCGAGCGAGCAGAAGAGAAGCAATCTCGATTATTTCTTATGAAGTATTGGCCTTGGTTGTTAGTCGCCACTGTTTTGGTTACTGGCGTAATATCAGCAATGGCCTCTGGTGTTGGTCGGAGTTTTGTAGGCTAACCAAAAACACAATGGAAGGTACAAAATGGCAAGAGTAAAGGCAACTGTAACTCAGGTATTTGCTAAGAAGTGCGACAACCCACTTGTAGAAGCAAAAGCTTTGTATGATCAGTTCAAAGTTAACTACGGGCCTAATTCAATTCTAGATCAGGCTATTCGACTTCTAACCCACTGCGAACAAACCGACTGGAAAGACATGCAAGTCAAAGAACGAACCTATGATGCTGTAAAAATGACAGATATTGTTGACTCTGCATGCGCCAGAGTTGCCCGTTGCGCCGATGCCACCAAAGAGGCAAAGGTCAAAGAGCGACTAGTCAGAGACATTCATACGTATCTGTACGATAGCTTAAAGTGAACGTTTTAGGCATCACCCCTCTGCAACAGTATATTGTCAAGCAGGTGCAGCTTGGCAATTCATACGAGTCAATTGCAGACGAGCTTCATGAAACAGTCTATGAAGTTGTTCACCAAGAAATGCTCGCCTACAGCGTCCTTTCTAAGCGGTGGAAAAAGAAAGAGATTGAAGTAAGAAAGGTATTAAGTGGCATGCTGCTGTTGTTGCTTTCTTTTGTCGGCATATTCGAAAGCCAAGTTTTAGACGACTTAACAATTGAACGTGCAATGAGGGCTAAACCAACTCGTGTCTCTAAAGCGAGACGAAGAGAAATTGAAGATCTTGCTACAATTGATGTGTAGCAATGGAGGGCAGTATATGTTGATTCTTTTTAGAAAGTCCGGCCAAGGGATAGAAGTTCAGAACAATGTTAATCGTGACACTTTTGATTTTGACTTCCTATACAACCGAAAGGGTAAGACTGCTTACCGTATTAACGGTGAAATCAAAGTGATTGGCGACAGGGAGCCTTTTTATCTAGACCCTAACGCCGAAGTTATGGCCATCATTATTCACGCTGACAATGCCATACGCGTCGGAATTGATGCGCCGAGACACTGGAATATCCGCAGAAAAGAAGTTGAGCGCCAAAGCTAATTAAAGGTAAAGGGCTGTTTTTCTTTGTTGGCCTTAGAAAATCCAAGTCAGCCCTTGGCTCTTAAATCAATTGGTCAGAACTTTGGACTCAAGTCCTTAGTGTCCCGGTTCGAGTCCGGGAGAGCCACCCTAAAAAAACCCACTCATATCCGAGTGGGTTTTTTTGTGATCAAAAACCTTGCAAATATCAATACATGCGAATATGGTTAGCATATGCAAGGGTTAGATACGAAAGGAGATAATTTTGGGACCAGCAGAATACGCCAAGCTAATCGGCACCACGTTAAACGAAATGAGCGCGTTGTCAGGCTTTACGCGACGCGCATTGGAAATCTGGCACAACGAGCAGCCTTGCCGTTTTGAGGTTGTAGCAATGGGAGTCGTGTGCAAGAGAACCAAGTTGCAATTAGATAAGTCACGCCAGCTATCAAAAGAAGAGCTGGAATTTCAGTTTAATAAAGAATGCAATATTCGCTAAGAGGTCAATAACAATGAAAAGAGTACCACTAAGTTTAGCGGCTAATTATGTAAGCGATTGGAATACATGGTGCGCTGTTCGTGAGTTAATTCAAAACGCTATTGATGCTGGTGAAAACAGCATTTTTATTGTATTGGGTGATGAATACAAAGACCGAGTGATCGTAAGGGTTGA
Organism: Oikopleura longicauda; assembly: GCA_004367895.1. Classification (NCBI taxonomy): domain Eukaryota; kingdom Metazoa; phylum Chordata; class Appendicularia; order Copelata; family Oikopleuridae; genus Oikopleura; species Oikopleura longicauda. Next base: position 25,586 of record SCLD01060382.1, on the reverse strand, counting down.
CGGCCTTAACCAAGAAGAACTGGACGAAATATCATCCAAGTATTTGCCACATGGCCACTGTGAAAATCGCGTGTTTGGCACAGAGGTTTCTTACGGCTTTGACAGTAACGACGGTGTTAGCCGCTTGTATGTTGGTGGTCTTTACGTATGCGACCTCGATACAGAAAAGGAAAAGTACCAGTACAGCTACAACTTTGAACCATCACTGCTAAACCTTGACCGAGATAGAAGCGCGGTAATGTCTTGGAGCTTGCAGCATGAAGTTAGCATGCTGCTAGTAAGGTGCGGCGAAGTTGACATTATAAATCGCATGGCCATGAACAACGTACCGGACATAAAAGGCTATGCAAAATGGCAGTCTAGTTACGGCAGTTATTCTTCTGGTGGCCTTTCATTTAGCGCAGGTATTAACAAGGTTGCTAGAGAGGGGTTTATAGAGCAGTTTGGTACAAGTGCTTACCCAATACCGGAAAGCTGGAGCGAGACAAAGAAACAGGCGGTTTCTGAGCTATCAATTAGAAAGGGATTGAAGCCAGTAATCATACCTAATGCGCGATATGAAATGCTTCATAAGAAAGATATTCCAAAGCTTGAAGAACTGGACAACGCGGCAAGCTTTAACGTTATCGAGCACTTAGAAGACTTGATCTCGCGCAATAAAAAACACATGCACTCAAAACCTCTAAAGGAACTCAACGAAACGGTTTCTTACCTCAAACTACTTAACGGGAGAAAATAGGAGTATTCATGCAAACACTATACATATGCCTAGCTTTATATTTTGCCACCTCTTATGTAATGGCATTGATGGTTTACAAAAGAGCTAAGAATCATCCTATGGCAATAATCGGAAGGGTATTTGATTACAAGAAATACCTTAAAGCTATGTCGGCAATATTGGCTCATACATTTTTCTTTGGGCCTATCAGCTTCACTTGGCACTGCATCGCTCACACTAATAAAAGCGGTAAGTAATTATGAAAACTAGAAAGTACAACATTGTAAGACGCGGATTGGCTATTGAGTCTGAAATCATGGGTGCGTTTGATAGCCTAGTCAAAGGCGAGGGTCGCGTGGTTTGCATCGAAGGTGGAATTTATGGTGGCGGTTTCTTCCCAATGTCAGGCAAAGATATCTCTGTTGAGATTGCCGACATACCAAAGGCAGAGTTCAACCCCGGCGACACAGCATTCATCAAAGGCACTGGCCAGAACTGTTTGCTTATCGCTAACCACCCACACCACCCCGGCTACGTGATAGAAACGCCAGAGAATGAACTTCGAATAGTTCCTCTTGATATGATCACCAAAGAGCGACCATCACCAACGCCGATTAACATCCCTTGGGGCAACATAGACGAGAAGTGGCAGTGGGCGGCTATGGATAATAACAATCGAGTCTGGTTTTACGAGCAAAAGACAGAGGTCGCACAAGGTAAGTGGCATGGTCACGATGAAAGCGATGCGATTCCTTTAGATGGTAAGACAATAAGAGAAGCCATAGATAAAGCATTGGGCGTGGATAGTAAGGAAAAGCGTAAAGAGGCGAGTTTGTTTAGCATTACTGATAAGCCGTTTGGGATCCTTAAATCAACCACGGACTCATTAACCCCGGTTTACCGTGGTTCTGAGCTGGTTGGATACTCATTGGGATTTAGAATGGACAATAAATAATTAACTTTGCCGGGCATGGCACTTACTTAAACTAACCATAGTTTCTGTTAAATATGATAAGGGGTTATCGCCACTGCCCGGCGATTCTGAAAGTAGCTTGAGGCACTAATTATTGACATAGTCCTCAGAAAACTTTTAGCCAATAGCTTCAGGCTACTTTCAAAATCAACAAAACAAAAGGTGCAACCATGAACAAAGAAAAGAGATACCTACTCATTGGTTTATTAGTTGGAACAGCGCTAGGTTCAGTGTCTGTTGTGTACATAAATGCAATTATCGAAATCATGTAATCGATAAGACTAAAACAACAGGGTGAAAAGCAATGAGACAGCCAGACGATTACACAGAAAAAGAGGCCGAGCGCTAACAAAGCATCGTCCACCCACAACCATAAAAGGTGCAAATCAATGAAAAGACAACAAGTACAATCAAGAACCTTACAATCTGTTGGTTACGCTACTGACAGCAAAGAACTTCACGTCGAGATTAAAGGCGGCAAGGTGTTTAAGTACCTAGATGTTCCAGAGAGCGACTATCAAGACATGATGAGCTGTAAATCAATTGGGCCTTACTTCGCACGTGTAATTAGAAAGAACTACCAAGCGGAGCAGGTTGCTGAAAAGCCAGAAGAGGGCGGCAAGTGTCCTTTAGGCTGTGAGGACTCAAAGCTTGAATATCAATTGCCGGGCGATTGCACTTGTCATAACTTCGCGCCTTGCTCACGATGTGAAAACGCAGTACTTGAATGCAATCAGTGCGGTAATGAGTTCGTAGAAAATTAAAGTTGCAATCTCCGAAAACTAAACCACTAGCCTTGCTATATGCGAGGCTTTTTTGTGCGTGTTATAATTCAACCATACCCGGTGCAATGGAAGGTCAACATTATGGCTAAGAAACAAAACAAAAACCCAGTGGGTCGTCCTACCGACTACGATCCTAAGATACACCCAGACTCAGCAAGAAAGCTTATGGCCAAACACGGCTATACAATGGAAGAGCTCGCTGACTTCTTTTCTATCGTCCCAAGTACTCTATACAGATGGCAATCGGAAAACCCTGAGTTTAAAGAGGCCATTAGAGAGGGCCGAGATACATTCGACACTGACCGCGTTGAGAATGCCTTGTTACAGACTGCATTGGGTGTTGAATACAACGAAACAACCGTCGAGCAGTACGTTGATAAAGCTGGCAAACCTCAAACCAAGAAGAAGGTCGTTAAGAAGTACATCGGCGGCAACCCTATTGCACAGAAGTTCTGGTTACAAAACCGAGACCCGGACCGCTGGAAAGAGAAGCAAGAAATCTCTATGCCAGAAAACCAGACTATGGTTCCTTTCTCAATCGTTGTTGCTGGTGTAGATAAGAAAAATGACTGAGTTAGTATTCAGACCGCAGGAATGCTTTGCTGAACACTTCGTCACTGACCCAGAGCAGATCATCGAGAATCGGTCGATATTCCCTTACAACGTCGTCTACCATGTTGACCATGGCGGTCGTGGGTCTGGTAAGACATGGACTTGGGCTGATGCTGTAGTCGTAGAGGCTGCGCTTCGCCCTGTCCGTATACTCGTAACTCGTGAACTACAAAACTCAATCGATGAGTCAATCAAGGAAGAGATAGAAGCGGCGATCGTTAACCGTGGGTGGGAACACTTCTTTGATATGCAGGAGAAGGTAACCATTGGGGCTAACGGCTCAAGGTTTATCTATAAGGGCTTGAAGAACAACATCAACAATCTGAAATCAATCAGTGACGTTGATATCGTGCTTTGTGAGGAAAGTGAGTCCATTAGTAAAAACTCATGGGATAAGCTTCTTCCTTCGATTCGTCCCAAGTCGGGCCGTCCTCCTATCGTGATTGTTATCTTTAACCCGGATAACGAACTAGACGACACTTACCAGCGATTCATCGTTAACACGCCTCCTAAGTCAATCGTTAAGCAAATCAACTGGGAACATAACAAGTACTTCCCTAATCACCTTAATGACCAAAGGCTTCACGCCAAGGCAACAATGCCACCCAAGGAATACGAGCACATATGGGAAGGTAAGCCTAAAGGCACTGGCGACACGGCCATTATTCAGCTTGATTGGATTAAAGCGGCTAGGTTTGCAAGCAAAGACCCACGATGGGTTAAGACTGGTGAGAAAGTAGCAGCCTATGACCCGGCAGGACAAGGGCGAGATTTTCACGCGGTTTCTGTTCGTGATGGGAATATTATTTGTAAATGTGTCGAGTGGTTACGAAGCGATGACTTAAGAAAGGCTACTAGAGTGGCCCTTGATATTGCTGACGAATACGAAACTGACATGTTCCGTTACGATGAGTGTGGTGGTTTTGGTGATGGTGTGGCCGTATTCGTTGAAGATGCTACCCATGACGATGGTGAGGGATACAGCAGGGACTTTGACGACGAAGACTATCAATTGCCTACCATGCTGGTCGGTGATGTTATGCCGTTTAACGCTGGTGACGGTGTCATTGACCCAGAGGAGATTATTCTCGGTACCGCGAAGAATAACCAAGAGACTTACTCCAATGCAAAAGCACAAGCTCATGGTGTAACGGCTCAACTGTTTTATAATACATACAGATTTATAGTACTTGGTGAAGACGTAGACCCGGAGGACATGGTTAGTCTTGATATTGAAGACGAAGAGCTATTTAAGAAGATTGCTCGAGAGCTATCGACACCACTATGGGTTAAATCAGAAGCCAACAGTAAAAAGAAAGTTGAAAGCAAAAAGGACATGGAGAAACGCTCCGGTCTTGCATCACCCAATATTGCCGACAGCATACACATGCTGTTCGCCCCATTTGAAAGAGAAAAACGAGGGTTCCTAGATGTTTGGATGGTTAAGAAAGAGCAAGAAAGGAAAGGCAAACAATACAAGCCTCTCACGTCAAGAACTAAGAAAACAGGAAGCAGAACTAAGAGCGCAAAAGGAATCGGCCTCGGAGGATTCTACCGACGCTGAGGGCTATGCCAAGTTAGGGTCCGAAATGAGCCGGTACAAAAAGCTCGTGGCTATCCAAAACATTCAGCAGATGCTTGCACCGGAGTTACCGTCTATCAATCTCGATGGTCAAAGCTTCGGTATGGACACCAGTGACCTAGACGCTTTCTCTGATATTGGGGATAGCTCTAAGCTTACCCCTATCCGTAATCAGATACTGTCAGAGGGTAGCTTGTCGTTCTTTGCTGCACAGACCTTTATCGGCTATCAAGTCTCGGCCCTTATCGCCCAGAACTGGTTAGTCAATAAGGCCTGTACTCAGAAAGTGCGCGACGCTGTTAAGCCCTGGTTCACTCCAACGATTAACGACGGAAAAGAAGTCGACGCTGATGTGATCGCCCGTATCAATAAACTAAACAAGCGCTTTGGCCTTAAGAAGAATCTAATTGAGGCTGGCCGCTTCAATAACATATTTGGTATTCGCCATGTGCTGTTCGAGATTGAGGGTATCGACTACGAGAAGCCATTCAACCCAGACGGAATTAAGCCGGGTGCATACAAGGGCATCACTCAAATTGACCCTTACTGGTGTACGCCTTATCTAACTGGTGACGAAGTAGCAGACCCGGCAAGCCAGCACTTCTATGAGCCTAGTCACTGGTTCATTGGTGGTCGCGGGAAAATACATCGTAGTCACTTTGTTATCCTGCGTGGTGCTGAAGTGGCCGACTACCTAAAACCTGCTTACTACTATGGCGGTATTGGTTTGCCTCAACTCATCTTTGAACGTGCCTATGCTGCGGAGCGTACCGCTAACGAGGCGCCACAAGTCGCAATGAGTAAGCGTCTTAACGTGCGTAAAGTTGATCTTGAAAAGGTAGCAGCTGACCCGGCGGCATTCGAAGAGGCCATGCTTGACCTTGCCAACTTCCGTGACAACTTCGGTGTGCATGTAATCGACAAGGAAGAAGAGCACCAGCAATTCGATACTAACCTGACTGACTTCGACGCAACTATCATGACGCAGTATCAAATCGCGTCGGCTATCGCTAACACGCCAGCTACTAAGCTATTAGGCACAACACCTAAAGGCTTTAACGCAACGGGCGAGTTTGAAACCGAGAGCTACCATGAAGAACTGGAAAGCAATCAGGAAATGGATTGCTCGCCAATCATCGAGCGCCACCACATGTGTTTGATGAAGTCTGTAATTGGCCCTGAGTTTGGTAAAGAGTTCGAAATCGATATTGTGTGGAACCCTCTTAAGATTGAGAGCCGAAAAGATAAAGCGGAAATCAATGAGATTAACGCACGACGCGATCAGATTTACGTCGACTCTGGTGTGGTAAGCCAAGAGGAAGTCCGTAAGCGTTTAATCAATGATGAAGACAGTGGCTTTGATGGTCTTGAAGAAATGGACCAAGAAGATATCGCCAGCGAGTTCGGATTACCTGATGAGGAACCAGAAAGTGATCCGAGCAATCAAGAAGCGGAAGAGTCGATGGACGCAGCTGATCTTTCAATTCTGTGTGAAGGTGAAGAAACCTATGATGCAGAGCACCAAGGAAAGACCGTCACTCTCAATAAGCCATTCAGAGACAAAGAGGGCGGCAAAAAGTTTGCTGTCTACGTGAAGAACGACAAGGGCAATGTGGTAAAGGTTCGCTTTGGTGATGCCAACATGGAAATCAAGCGAGACGACCCGGAAGCACGTTCAAACTTCAGATCGCGTCACAACTGCAGTGAGAAGACCGATAAAACTAAGGCAGGCTACTGGTCGTGCAAGATGTGGTCTGGAAAGAATGTAAGTGAGTTGACCTAATGGCAAAGCAAGTTGAACTATCAAGCAAGAAGCAACAGTGGGTCGGTAATCGGTCCACTAACCTTCGTGGTAAACCTCTGCATGCAAGTTCCGGGTTAGAGGTTGAGTACTACAAGAAGATTAAGCGACTCCTTGACCAAATGGCCAAGGAGACAAGTCGCGAGGTTGGCAAGGTACTTAGGGGTGATGCTGCTAAAGAGTTTGCCATGGATGCCAGTATAGCCAGTGCGTTTCGAATCCTGTTTAACAAGCTTAACCGAAAATATGACCGGGTATTCGCTGAACACGCTAAGGGTTATGCAGAATATTTGATTAGGCAGAGTGAGAACCAATCTAAAACAACCTTAGGTACATCACTCAAAACCCTATCCGGTGGTCTAACCATCAAAACGGACATTATGACCGGTAAGTTAAGCGAAGTTTTAAAAGCGTCAGTTAGTGAAAACACTAATCTAATCAAGAGCATACAGTCAGATTACATGGAGAAGATACGCGACGACGTAATGCGTTCTATAACCGCTACTGACACTGGCGGCTTAACCGGGCTTAGGCAGCGAATCGATAAAGTATTAACAACACGTTATGCACAGCATAGGAACAAGGCCAAAAACATTGCCTTGGATCAAACCAGAAAAGTGTATAATAACATTAACGCAGAGCGCATGAAGGCAGTGGGCGTTAAACGATTTGTCTGGAATCACTCAGGCGGTAGCCAGAAGCCAAGACAAGACCACATCAATATGGATGGTAACGTTTATTCATTTGATGACCTACCAGTGATAGACAAGCGTACCGGGGAGCGAGGCATACCCGGACAGGCTATCAACTGTAAGTGCTTCATGACTCCTGTCATTAGCTTTGAAGATGGAGAAGAGATTTAATGTCAGCGCGTACAATTGACCAAGACGGTTTCATGACCGTTAAAGACAACCCGCTTTCTAAGGTGGGTGTCTTTGAGTATCTTGGAAGCTCTATCCAAGGCGCACCAGACCCCAATAAAATCTATAAAGTTTACCGCCCGGCCTCTGAGCTATCCGACGAAGAATGCATTAATTCATTTAAGCTTCAACCGTGGATAGACGACCATACAATGATTGGTGATCCCGAATTAGGGTTCACTCCAGCAGAAGAAAAAGGTGTTGAGGGTGTCATTGGGGAAGACGTTTATTTCGATGGAGAATACCTCCGTGGAAATTTAAGAGTTTTTTCTAGTTCATTTCTTGATAAAATTGAAGAAGGCAAAACTGAACTATCATTGGGTTACCGATGCAAGTACAAGCCAGAGGTAGGAAAATTCGAGGGTGAGAGCTATGATTTCATCCAACATACAATTCGTGGCAATCATCTAGCTTTAGTTGATGAAGGCCGAATGGGTCCTGATGTAGCCGTCATGGACCAAAAAATGACATTCACTTTTGATAGCAAGGATCTGATTATGGACCCGAAAGATAAAGCACCAAAGAAAAACCCAGTGGCGGCAGCTATGGACGAAGGCATGCAGAACGAAATCATGGACATGATGAAAGATGCTTTGCCTAAGATGATGGAAGATGCCATGAAGCCAATGATGGAAGGTTTCATGAAAGACGCCATGTTCGGCAAGCCAGAAGCGGAAGACGCTGAAGAAACCGAAGAAGGCAAAAAAGCCGAAGACGGTGAAGAAGAGAAAGGTGAAGACGGCGAAGAAAAAGGTATGGACGCGGCTATTGCTAAGTTCTCTGCTGTTATGGATGCCAAGCTTAAGCCTCTACTCAAAAAGGTTGATGACCTTGAATCTAACGCTGCTGATGCTGCTGACACTAAAGCCAAGACTGAGCTTGCTGATAAAGCCGCTTCTATCATTGGTACATTCGACCACTCTGGTAAGAATCTAGATCAAGTTCAAGACTACTTGCTTGAGCAATTTGGTCTAGATGCTACAGATAAAGACTCTGCTCAAAAAGGCGCGATGATTGATGTGTTCATGCACACAAGCAAAGCACCGACTTCTGCAAAGCCTACTTTCGGCCAAGACTCGGCTGACGGTAAAGTAAACTTCCTCAAGTACAACAAGGAGAGCAAATAATGGGCTTCCAAACTTTAGTACGTATTGATCAAGCTGACGCGACTATCGGTGAGGTCCGTTTCGGCTCTCCTATGTCTGCTGACCCTAAGATCATCAATTCCACTTCTGCTGCAAACAACGTGATTGCTCGCGCTGTTCAAGTGGTAGCTGGTAACGACTTGCAAGTTACTGCTGACCTTGGTTCGGCTGGTGTCTTCGCTGGTATCCTAATCCACCCTAAGTCTTACTCTCTACAAGGTACGACCGCTGGCACACTTGAAGCATCTACTACTCTTCGCAATAACGAAAACGTAGAAGTGCTAACAATGGGTACTATGACTGTTGAGCTTTCAACGGCTGGTAACATTGGTGACGAAGTGTTGTTTAATTTCAATACTGGTGTCCTTCAAGCTCGTGCGGTTTCAACCGATCCGCTACCTGCTAACACCGCTCGCGTACCGGGTGGTTTCGTGGTTCGTCAAAACATCCCTGCTCCTTCAGGTGGTGCGACAACTGTCCCTGCATACATTAAAGTTGGAGTGGTAGCATAATGAAATTATCTCAACTACACGCACACTACGGTCCGGGTCAGCTTTCTTCTATCGCTCTAGATAGCAAGGACGTTAACTCTCTATCTCGTAATTTCTCACAGCTTAAAGAGCTAGGTCTTGGCCTCGACGAGCTTGGCATCTTAAAGATGATCAAGAACGACGCGGGTATTAGCGCGGCAATGGATGCGGCCCTAACTACTTCGTTGACTGCTGCAAGCATCACAACCCCTGTTCAGTTCCTACAAAACTGGCTACCGGGCGCGGTTCACATTGTAACGGCTCCACGTCTAATCGATGATCTTGTTGGTATTACCATTCAAGGTTCATGGGAAGACGAAGAAATCGTTCAACGCGTTCTAGAGCACAAGTCTGAAGCGCAACTGTACGGTGACTTTACCGACATTCCGTTTACGTCTTGGAACCAAACGTATGAGCGTCGTACTGTTGTTCGTTTCGAAGAAGGCATGCGCGTTACTAAGCTTGAAGAAGCTCGTGCTTCTCGCGCACAAGTAAACTCTGCTCAAGAGAAACGTTATGCTGCAATGGAATCACTAGAGATTGAACGTAACCGTGTGGGCTTCAACGGCTTCAACGGTGGTGCTAACCGCACTTACGGCTTCTTGAATGATGTTGACCTGCCAGCTTACACAACTCTGCCAGACGGCGCAGACGGTGATTCTGAGTTCTCTACTAAGACTTACTTAGAAATCACGTCAGACCTTACGCTAATGGCTCAAACGTTGCGTAACCAATCTAATGGCCGTGTTCGTCCAGACAAAGACCGTTGTATCTTAGCGATCGCTCAAGATGCTTACGACTCTCTGATTGGTACTACTACCGATTTCGGTATGTCAGTTATGCAATGGATGCGTGAAACTTATCCGGGTTGGGAAGTAATCTCTGTGCCTGAGCTAAGTGACGCGAACGGTGGCGAAAGCGTTATCTACCTATACGCGACTGGTGTTGCTGATTCTGGTACTGATGACAATGCAACCTTCGTTCAAGTTGTGCCGACTAAGTTCCAATCGCTAGGTACTGACCAGCGTGTTAAAGGCTACGAAGAAGGTTATACTAACGCGACAGCGGGTATCATGACTAAACGTCCTTACGCAATCGTGCGTTTCTCGGGCGTGTAACAAAACCGAATGCCCGGCTACGGTCGGGCTTCCCTATGGTGCAAAGGAGAATCCACATGACATATCTATATTCAACTCTATCTAATCCACAAAGTGTTCCTGTTTACTTGCCTTATCCGGGCGCTAAAGACGGCTCTAACAAAACAGGTTCTGCTAAACCTTCTGTTCGACAGTCGGTCATTCACATTCAAGGCGGCGCTAACGTAATCGAGCGTAACTTGGTTACCCCTCGCGGCGTTATTACAGAAGTAAACGATGCAGAGCTTGCAGCACTTAAGAAGCAGTCTTGCTTTAATCGTTGGGTGAAACGCGGCCACATCATTATTGAAAGCTCGGAATACGATGCTGACGATGTAGCAGCAGACATGGAAGCAAAAGACGGCTCGGCTCAAATTACAACCGAAGACCATGAAGAGCGATTTGCGGAAGGTGACACTTCGGCTGATATTGTTGTCGATGATCCTAAGCCACAGCGTCGCGTTCGTAAGACTCGCAAGGCTCCAAAGAAGTCTGAAGAAAAAGCAACTGAAACTAAAACAGACGAAGAGTAATCACTATGTCGACCATAGCTCTAGATATTCCAGCGTTTAGACTTGCAATAGAAGCTTACGCTGATGAAACAGAATACCCGGACACGCTCATTACACAGTATTGGGCGCAAGCTACGTGTTTTGTTTCGGATTCTTCCTATGGTCGTTTAAGTGTTGCCTGTCGCACATTGGCTATCCAGTACGCGGCGGCCCACTTGCTTTACTTACGAGACTTAAATAACTCTGGCGCGCCAGTTGGCCAGATCACTAGCGCAAGTGAAGATGGTGTTTCGATTAGCCTTACCCCTCCAACTAGCCGTAACCAATGGCAGTACTGGTGGAACATTTCCCCGTATGGTCAGCAGTTGCTTGCATTGCTTGGCAAGTCTTACGTTGGTGGGTTGTACGTTGGTGGCAGTCGTGAGCGTCAAGGTTTCAGAAAGTACGGAAGCCGTTTCTAATGGCAACCGTTACGCGTAAAGGCGGGATAGGAATAAAGGAACTTAAATCCAGAGTTGAACAGCTCAACAGGCTAAAAGCTTTTGTTGGTTGGCTAGAGTCAGCCAAGTATGACGACGGCACTCCCGTTGCTGGTGTTGCTGCTGTTCATGAATACGGCTCAACAATCCAAGGCATACCTCCCCGACCTTTTTTGCGTACAGCTACAGAAGACAATCAAGAAACATGGAAGAAGATCATCGAGAAAGGCGCAAAGGATATCTTAAACGGCAATAGCTCTGCCAATGATGTAATGGAGTTACTAGGGCTTAAGATTACAGGTGACATTAAGACGGCCATTAAGGGCGTTACCACCCCCGCTTTGAAACAATCAACTGTCGATGCCAAGAGACGCAAGAAAGCCGATGGTAAGGCAATTGGTAACCTTACTAAGCCTCTTGTCGAAGAGGCCATTATGATTAATACCGTAACTCATGAGGTGCAATCGTGAGAAGAAACTTCCCCTTTAACGTTCTAACCGCTGCACAGCGAGTGATTAGAAAGCAAACGATAGAGTTACGTCGATTCAGTGGTCGTGATTTAAATACGGCTGGTAAGTGGGTCTCTACCTACGAGACGCCAGTTACTGTTGAGTGCAACGTACAACCAGTAAGCCGATCCCTATATCAGCAAATGGGGCTAGACTTTGAGAAAACATATATCAGCATTTTAGCAACACCAGACATTGAAGATGTAGGCCGGGACCGTTCAGGCGATCAGATTGTTATTGATAGTGACTTGTATGAGTCAGTTGGTGAGACCGACTGGCAACGCTCCGCAGGTTGGAACCGAATTGTCGCAGTTAGGGTGGGTACAGTATGAATGACACTCAGGTGATCATTATCCTAATTGGGATACTACGCCAAGCGCTAGACGCTATGAATTTAAACGACGTGCTTATTGCTCAAGAATACCAACCGACGCAACAGGGTGTTCCAGAGGGGCGCATTGTCTACCTGTTTAAGGTAAATACACCTCGCTATGGTCATCCTATAGAAGAGTCAGTGTATAATAACAGTACTGGTCAATTTGATGTGACGGAGTCTTTTTGGCGAACTCCATCATGGCAGGTTAACGCAAGAGCGCAGCAGACCCCGGATGATGTAACCGGTTTAACCGCTTCGGACTTGGTTGATACTGTTGCAGATATACTTCAAGGGTCTGCAACCAGACAGGCTTTATTACAGAGTCAAATAGGCATTGAGCGAGTAACAGAAGTTCGCATAGTGCGTGAAACCAACGACAAGGACAGGTTTGAAGAGACACCCTCTTTTGATTTCACTTTGTCATATAAGAAAACGTATGTATCAACCGTTCCTGCTGTTGATATTGTCGAAGCTAACATTAACAGGATCTAACTATGGCAATTTCTATAGAGCGTTATGTCCGAATTACTAGTGGTTTAGGGGCGGGTGCGACAACACCACTCCGTGAGCTTATCGCTCGACTGTTCACCACTAGTTCGGAAATACCAACAGACACGGTCGCAGAGTTTGACAATGCAGACGGCGTGGCGTCTTACTTTGGCAACGGGTCAGACGAACACAACCGAGCAATTTATTACTTCGGTTTTGTATCAAAGACAATCACTGCACCACGTACTATCTCATTCACGCGATGGGCCAACACTGATGTTGGTGCAACTATCCTTGGTGCCAGCATCACAGCGAACCTAAGTGACTTGCAAGCGGTTACCGCTGGTGGTTTTACCGTCACACTTGCGGGTGTGGATGGTGTTGTATCAGCCCTAGATTTATCTGGCGCTGGTGACTTTGCTACCGTGGCTTCGACATTACAAACGGAAATTCGCGCTATTGGCGCAACGTTTGCTGCTGCTGAAGTTACATTTGACGCGTCACGTTCACGCTTTGAATTTAACTCTGGCAACACTGGCGATGAAGCGATCGAGATTACAGACGGCGCCCAAACCCCACTTGCACTAATCGGATGGGACGCACCACTTGCTCGTTTGTCTGCAGGTAAGGACGCGCAAACTCCGCTTGAGGTCGTATCTGAGACCACTAGCGAGAACAACAACTTCGGCTCGTTCCTGTTTACTACGACGCTAACAGAAGACCAACACCTAGCAGTCGCTGGTTGGAACCAATCGCAGAACGTTAAGTTCATGTATATGGTCCCGGTTAACGCAACTAATGCGGCTGACTTAAGTGCGGCTTTGATTGGGTTCGGTGGTACATCAATGGAGCTGACAGACCCGACGCTGAATCAGTATCACGAAATGTTACCAATGGCGATCTTGGCATCGACGGTTTACTCAAACTTGAACTCTACTGTGAACTACATGTTCCACGAAGACTCTCGTTTAACTCCTTTGGTTCGTACAGATGCGCTTGCTAACTTCTACGACCCGTTACGTGTTAACTATATTGGTGAAACTCAAACGGCTGGCGCTTTCATTGCTTTCTATCAGCGTGGCGTACTTGGTGGCGGTACAACCTCACCGACAAGCCAGAACACCTATGCTAACGAACAGTGGCTGAAAGACTTCAATACCGCTGCTTTCTTGGATATGTTCCGTAACTTGCCAAAGGTATCTCGTAACCTAACGGGCCGAGCTCAGGGTTCTAGCGTTATTCAAACTGGTGTGAATGCCGCGTTATTCAACGGCACAATCTCAGTTGGTAAGACTCTGACAAACATCCAGCGTGAATTTATTGCTACTCAAACGGGCGATGATAACGCGTACTTGCAAATCCAAAACATCGGTTACTGGTACAACGTTTCATTCCGCACTGACGCTGAATCGGACGGCACTACAACTGAAGTTCTGGTTTATACGCTAATCTACTCAAAAGATGATGTTGTCCGCATGGTCGACGGTCGTCACATTTTGATTTAAGGAGAGACTCATGAGTCAAGATATCTCGGGCTTTGGCCTACGAGTTGTAATAGTAGCAACGGGGACTTTCCCGGTCGGCTTTACGGTTTCTGCCTTTGCTGACGACGCTGACCCTTTTGATTTGCCAGAACTGACGATCGCTGAAACAGGCATGGGTTTGAATGGTGATCTGATCACTTGGGCTAACGCCAACCCGATTAACATTACACTAAATGTTATTCCTAACAGCGTTGATGACCGAAACCTGCAGACTTTGTTCAATGCAAACCGTGTCGGTCGTGGTAAACAATCAGTCCAGGATGTGATCAGCATTACGGGTATTTATCCCGATGGTTCTCTAGTACAATTGTCGGAAGGTAAAACAACGTCATACATTCCAGCCAACAGCGTTGCTTCTGCTGGTCGAATCAAGTCAAAGCCTTACAGCTTCATGATGGAAAACGTTGATAACTTCCTGTAACTAATTAGGGGCTAGGTTAAAAGCCAAGGCGGTATTGCACCACCGCTGCCCCGCCTTTTTTTCGGTGCTATCTTATAGGTGCAAACTATGAACATTTTAATCAAACCAATTGAGAAAGAGATTGCCGACATTGACGGCGATATCATCAAAGTTCAAATCTCACGATTCCCCGCTACCAAAGCGCGTGAAATATTAACGCAGTACCCAACGACAGCAATCAAACAGGCAATCAAAGAAGATAAAGCCTATTCTGAAAATGAAGCAATGATGTTTGAGTTGATGAAATATGTTGCTGTTGAGCGTGGCGGCGAGTATGTCCAGTTAGACACCAAAGAAAAGATCGACAACTTCATCCCTGACGGTGAAACGCTTCTGAAAGTGGAGGCGGCAATGCTGGAATATAATACAAATTTTTTAAAGATCGGGCGGATATCAAAGAGCTTGGACGGATTCGCTGTGAATATAAAGCAGTTAGTTACCCAAATACTGACCCAATCATTAGCGTCATCGTCGGAGAAAAACAAGCCAGCCTCAAAGAGCTGAGAACCGAGTATGATTTAGAAGACGCCCTTGATTTGTACGACATAATAATGGTTGGTCGGGTCAACGAGTTTTTAGCTGTAGAACACTCGAAGAAAAAATCTAATACCAACAGGTGATATAATAAGGGCTATTAGTAGCCCTTTTTTTTTGTGGAGAAAAGACTATGGCTTTGTTAGACGTTTTCGGGATTGTGTTCGAAGGTGATGCAAGCGGGGTCAATGACGGCCTTGAAACTGCAGAAAGCTCGTCCGATGATCTCCGAAAGAATCTTATCGATACAGACAAGGCCGCTGGTGAGTTAGGTGATTCATTCTTAAGCCTTATCGGTAGCGCTAAAGGAGCGCTTGCCAGTTTGCTATCCCTTGGCATTGCCACCACTGCTGTTATTTCTACTGCTGCTGCGACTGACGAGGTCGGCAAGTTTTCGCAGACTCTCGGACTAAACATAGAAGAAGTGCAAGCTTGGTCTGAGGCTGTAGTTCGCTCTGGTGGCGACGCTAACGGCTTTCGTTCAAGTATTGAGGGGCTAACTCGGGGTTTAACTGATTTCGCTGTCACAGGTGGCGGTGCTGCTGCTGAAACGTTCAATAGGCTAGGCATTAGCGCGACAGACTCAAGCGGTAAGGTTAAAGATGCCTTTGCGATACTCCCAGAGCTTGCCGACCAATTTGACCGACTAACCGCAGCAGAGGCGACCGGGTTTGGTCAGCGTTTAGGTTTGGACCAAGGCACCATCTTATTATTGCAACAGGGCCGACAAGAAGTTGAAGCTTTGGTTGCGAGTCAAAAGGCGCTTGGTGTAGCCACTCAGGAAGACTATGAGATCGCTGCTTTATTCAATGACACTTGGGCCGACACAAAGCAACTATTCAGAGCTGTTAGCATTACGGGTGGCAGCACTATCTTGCCACTGCTGACAGATTTGTTATTAGGCGTTCAAGAGTTTGCATTCTTCTTGCTCGATAACAAAGCACTGATCGCCGGGTTCTTTATCGGACTAGCTGGAACAATCATCACGGTTTACCTTCCTGCCATTGGTGCGGCCTTGGCCTCTACCTTTGCTCTAATTGCCCCGTTCCTCGCTGTCGGTGCTGCTGCAATTGCCATAGGCGCAGCAATCGCACTTGTTGTCGATGATATTTATAACTTCATTCAAGGTAATGACTCGCTGACCGGGGAGATATTCGAGAACTATCCAAACATCCAAAAGCTGATCATGCAGATTGGTGAGGCTTTCGGGCTGCTTGTTGAAGTTGCAAAACAGGTCGGAGCAGTGTTGTTTGATGTTTTCTCAGTGGTGGCCCTTGGTGCTCTAAACACTCTTGAGGGTGGTATTGAGTTTCTATTGGGGATGATAGACAACGTGCTAGGTCTTGCTAATGATGTGGGCGTCGCCTTATCAGATGCATTCAACAGCCCTAAGCAAGCGCTTTATTCACTGGCAGAAGCATTTAAAACCTTTGTTGATAAATTCTTTAACCTGCTTCCTGATATGTCTGGCGCTCTAAACAAGGTCGGTGGTTTCTTCGGCTTTGGTGGTGATGAGGATGATGTGGGTGGTTTCTTCGGCTTTGGTGGTGATGAGGATGATGTGGGTGGGGAGATTCTTGGTGGTAACAAGGAGGTGATCAATAACGTTTACCTTGCTCAAAACGCATTCAATAACGCAGATGCAAACCCACTGAACGGGCAAACAACATCCTCTATAATTAACAATCAAGCAAGCCGATCGACAAGCGTTCAGATTAATAAGGTTGAGGTTAACACTCAAGCAACTGACGCTGGTGGTATGGCCTCTGCTGCTGGTGGCGCTCTTAGTAGTGAAATGCAAAGAGCCGTTAACAACATCGACGACGGGGTGAGAATTTAATGGCTATTTTAAACGCGTTCATACCGGGTCGAACCAGTGACATTGTTTCTATTTTACGTGCAAGCAACTCAGAACAAGCTTTCCGAGAAGCTAGGCCAATCAAGATATCGTCTAACTCTGCCGTTACGTACATGCAAAACCCGATTGAGACGGGCGGCAATATTATCGACCATCGTATTATTGAGCCTGACTTGGTTTCTGTTTCGTGCTTGATCCCGAACTTCGCTTATAGAAACTTAGTCACTCAAATTCGAGACTCTTCAAGAAACTCCGAGCAGTTCACTGTCCAATCGAAAAGCATCACATACACAAACATGGTCATTGAAGAGATGCCTATTGAGGAAGACCCGGACAAGTTTGATGCAATAGTTATTGAACTCAAGTTTCGAGAGGTCCAATTTGACACGGCCCAGATACAGCGACTGCCAGTCAGTCAAGTATCTAACTCGGCTGACTCTTCAACCGTTGATAGGGGTGAGCAATCCACCAGTGATAGTCAAAGCTCGGTGGCATTCCAAGCAGCTCAAGCAATATGGACGGCGCTATAATGCAAACAGTACCAATACAAGCTCTGCCTAATCAGTTATTCACAACGACACTTGACGGCACTCGATACAGCATAGAGATCAAAGAAACTGCTGGTACAATGGCTATATCAATTTCAATTAACGAAGTGTTGATTATATCCAGTCTTGAGTGTGTTACAGGCTCTCTGCTTATCCCGTACCAATATCTCGAGAGTGGAAACTTTGTGTTTACCAGCAATGACGAAGAGGTGCCTTACTATACTGAGTTTGGTGTTTCTCAATTTTTGGTTTACATACCTCAATCAGAACTCGATTCAGCTAGATAGGTGCAACGATGGCAGAACTCGACCCGCGTATTGTTCGCGTAGGAATACAGATAGGCGACCAGTTACGCTTTTATAGTGAATTGGCAATTACGGCAAACGGCCAGAAATTTGCTAACCCAAATCAGGGCGAATGCAACGTCACGATCGCTAACCTCTCACAGGAAGTTAGAGACTACATCTTGACTGAAACATCACCTCAAAACTCTAACCGAACTAGAAAGTCGTTAATACTTGAAGCGGGTCGTGAGTCTTACGGGACTAGTGTTGTTTATCAGGGTGACATATTCCGCTCGGATGGTGGCACAAGGCCAGACAATACTATTTCACTGCGCTGCTTAACGGGTGCTTTTAACTCTGGTGAGATCATTACCAGAACTGCCGCACCACAAGATAACTTGAGCAACATTGCCATGGGTGTAGCTCAAGACAACGGGTTAGCACTTCAATTCGAAATCACGGACAAGTTAATTTCTAATTATACGCACTCAGGATCGGCTTTAACTCAAATCGAATCTCTGAGAGAAATTAGCCGATCGGATGTTTTCGTTGATGGTAATACATTGGTTATGAAAGCCTTAAACGCTCCGATAGCTGGTGGTGCATTCATTATTGATTCAAGTGTCGGTTTGCAGGTACCTCGTTTTACTGAGCAAGGGGTTGTTGTCATATTCTTATTTGACCCAAGAGTAAAGCTAGGGTCCGAGATAGAGGTGAGAAGTGAATCATACCCGGCAGCGAGTGGGCGTTATGTTATCTATAAGCTTCAATATGATATTGCCAACCGTGAAGAGCAATTTCATTACACTGCGGAGGCTAGACGACTATGACAACCGCAAACGTACCACCAGCAAGAGACCCGGCAAACGACGACTCGCTGGTTGGTTATACAAAAGAGCTCAAGCGATGGTTGCTTAAGAATTTAGATGTGGCGTTACCTGCAGTAGTTCTTCGCCATGATCGCGCAAATAACCGGGTTAGGGTTCGACCGCTTATCACCAAGATAGACTCGACCGACCAAACATTAAGACGCTCAGAAATACAGAGCATTCCTGTTTTAAACTTGGGTGGCGGTGGGTTCTTTATTAACTTCCACTTACCTGTTGGACAGCAGGGGATGATCATTGCGCTTGATAGAGACATAAGCCTCTTCTTGCAAAGCCAACAAGAATCCAGACCAAACACCGATCGCATGCATGCGTTTAACGACAGCATATTTGTTCCTCAACAATGGTTCGACTATGTCATTGATGAAGAAGACTCCGAAGCGATGGTTATACAGAACCTCGACGGTAGTGTTAAAATTGCATTAGATGGCAACCAAATTAGAATTGTTAACGGGTCGACTCGATGGGAAATAAACAACGGGTCAGTAAAAGCTGTTGCGCCTGATGGGTTTGATTTTAACGGGTTCACTATTGCTGGTGATGGTGCGGCAGAATCTCCTGTTAGTCTCACCGCTCCTGCAGTATCTGGGACAACTAGCGTTACCTCCCCAAGCGTTATGGGTAATGGGAAAGAGCTATCAGATCACAACCACCCTGCAGGAACACCGCCGGGCAATACGGGGAATAATAACTAATGACCAGAGTATTAAGCATGAACGCTAACAGAGATATCTTTGCTGTTGGCGGTCGACTTCAAATAGCAAGCGGATTAGAAGCGGTGCTTCAAAACTGCGAGAGAGCTATCAGAGCCAATTTTGGCGAAATGATTTATGCGACTCAGCGTGGTGTTGACTATTTCAATTACGTCTTTGGTGCTAACCCGGATGTAATACAATTTGAGTCCGGTGCGCGATCTCAATTAATGCTGGTGACAAGTGTTACTGGTATCGAGTCATTTAGTGCTGTGATTCAAAACAATGAATTAACTTACACGGCCACCATCCAAACCGAGTTTGGAACTGGTGAAATCAATGGAACGGTGGGTGCTTAAATATGGCAAGTTACAATTATCTTTTAAACAACGGGACGGTGGTTCCTGATACAGCCACCGTACAAGCCGAAGTTGAACAAGAGTACAGAGATGTTTTTGGTGATGACTTTGTTGTCGACCCGGAAACGCCAGAGGGCGCTTTGATCACAGCAGAAGTAACCAGTCGTCAGTCTGTACTTCGAAACAACGCGCAGGTGGCCAACCAGTTAAACCCTAACTTTGCAGGTGGAACATTCTTCGACGCAATATGGGCTCTAACCGACGGCGCGAGAACTAGATCTACTTTTTCAACAGTTCAGTTGCTTTGTACTGGCGTCGCTGGCGCGGTCATTCCTGCTGGCGCTAGAGCCTCAGATGATAATGGTAATGAGTGGGTATCATTGGGTGAGCTTGTCATTTCTACAACGGGTAGTATTACAGGTCCGTTCAGAGCTTCGGTAACTGGTCCTGTTTCGGCATCACCGGATACAATTACAACCATTGTCGATAACTCAGTTCTTGGGTGGGAGACAGTTAACAACGAAGTTTCTGCGGTAGCTGGTCGAAACACCCAGTCTGATGTTTCTGGCCGTAGTCAAAGAAGGCGAGAGTTGGCACTTCAAGGTCGTTCAACGGCTGCGGCTGTTCAGTCTAATTTGGCAAATATTGAGGGGTACAATAGCCACTCATTCCTTGAAAACGTAGAGAGCACTCAAGAAGTCATACAGGGCATTACCTTAAAGCCACATTCCGTGTGGGCTGCGGTTGAGGGTGGTTCTGACTTTGACGTTGCTAATGCATTGTTTGAGGCTAAATCAAGCGGCTCTGGTTGGAACGGTGCCGTTTCTATTCAAATCACGGATCCGGAATCTGGACAGCCATTTAACGTTCTATTCGATCGTGCAACTGATATTGATTTGATGATTCGAGTAACCATGTCTTCCGGTCTTGGTAGCAATCCGGTAACCGAAATTGAAGATGCAATTATTAATTATGTTAATGGCAACAGTGAGGTTGGTGACGGGTTTACGGTTGGGTCCGACGTTTCTCCCTATGAGATATCAGCAGCGATTAACAGTGAAGTTCCTACTGCTTACGTCCGCAACATTGAGCTTTCACCTCTAAGCCAAAACCCAACATGGTCGACTGCGATCGAAACCATAGCTATTAATGAGATAGCTAGGTTGATTCGATCAAGCATTGAGGTTGTGTTTGTATGAGTACGGTAAAAAACTATAATTGTAGTGTTAACCTGCTTACAGCGTTGCTTTGGCAGGATGAGAACGCGGTAAACCTAAAGGGGTTGCTAGAAGCAAAGCAGCGATGGTATCAAGCCAATCATTGTGACTTCTGGAATGATTGGGTTGTCGACGTGTTCGATTTAAATACAGCTAACGACTTCGGGTTAAGGGTTTGGTCTGAAATACTAGACCTTCAACTTTTCGCAACTAATACGCCGTCACCAGACAATTACCCGGCATTCGGCTTTGACTCAGACACGAATAGAAACTTTGATAACTCCAACTTTGCGGTAGATGCAAACCAGACGTACCTACTAAGCACAGAGCAGCGACGAATTTTGCTCAAGCTAAGGTTTTATCAATTGGTAACAAGAGGGGCGATCCCAGAGGTGAATAGATTTTTAAGTTCCATCTTTGGTCGTGGCAATATTTACGCACTGGACGGTAACGATATGACAATGCGATACGTTACCACTGAGCGACTAGCGCCAGAGTTAAGACGGGCAATTGTTGATTTAGATCTACTTCCTAGACCCTCTGGTGTTAAAATTGTCTATGTGGACGGAAGTCTTGAATCATGGGGTTTTGATGATGGTTCTCAAAACTTCGACAACGGAAACTTTATTGGTGGTTAAAAATGGCTAAACGATTTAGAACTGCATTTGCTGAGAATGGAGACAGAACCACAGTTCAAGATGTCCCACCAGTAGACGGGACGGTCAACTATGACACCGGGTATCCTGCTCAATACTCATTGGATATTGTGTCAGACCCAACAGCGAGACGTGTTAACCGTGACCGTTTCAATCAAATTATGCATGACATTACATCCAACTTACGAGAGTGGCAGAACCAACTTTACCCGGCCTACGTCCCGGCATCCTCAAATGGTGGGACTGCAGTTTCTTACGCCAAAGGCATGATCGTCATGTTTACGGGTACGGCTAGAGTTTCTTTAGTCGACAACAACACAACACAACCAGATAACAATACAAACTGGGCTGATGCGTTCAACCTTCCTGTGGGAGTTGGTGGTACTGGAGCAGATAACGCTGCAGATGCCAGAGCAAACCTTGGAATTCAAGCGGCGACAGAATTGATTGCTGGCCTAACTCGAATTGCAACGCAAGCAGAAGTTAACGCTGGATCAGTGGCTAACGCTCATGTTACCCCATTAACTCTCGCAACATTGCTTTCTACTTTTAGTTTTGGTGCCATTGGTGGTGGTGATGACCAGATTTTCTTTGAGAATGATAGAGTGGTGACAACTGACTACACCATCACTAGCACCAAGAATGCATTAACCGCTGGCCCTGTAACTATAAATGACGGTGTCACAGTTACTATTCCTGATGGCGTATCATGGAGTATTGTGTAATGAGTACAGTAAAAACAAACAGAATCGAGCAGGTTGGTAATACTAATTTGCCAGAGAACCTACTGCCAGTTACGGCGAGCGCTTGGGTGAACTTCAATGGAAATGGTGTAGTAGCCATAAGAGACAGTGAAAACGTATCAAGTATCACTGACCTTGGAGTAGGTGACTACAGAGTTAATTATCTATCTCCCTTAGACAACGCGAATTATTCAGCGACATCATCCACTGTTGGTGACGGTGGTTCGCTTGTTAACGCACTGACAGTTTCAAATATTAATGTTCAGACATACTCATCAGACGGGACAAACACCGACTACACCATTGTGTGTCTGACTGTCTTTGGAGGTCAATCATGAGCGAGTTAAGGGTAGGAAGGCTAGTTCACGAAAGCGGCAGCGAAATCACGCCAGTTGAGATTCCAAGTTTGGAGCGTCAGTTTGCAAAAGCGTGGGTAAACTTTAGTGGGATTGGTGTAGTAACTATTCTAGATAGTTACAACGTGTCTAGTATTACAGACAACGGTTCAGGTGATTACACTGTAAACTTTGAGACTAACACTCAAACAGCGTCATACGCTGCGGTATCGACGCAAAACGGATCCAGTAGCGGGAGCAACATCACAGTCGTTAATACAGCATATACAACGTCAGGATTTGTCTTGCGTATAATTCGATCAGACGGAACTCTTATAGATACAAGCATAATCAGTTCGGTAGTATTCTCAAACTAACAGGAATCAAAAAAATGACACAAGCAATTATTTTTCAAAACTCAGAGGGCGGCGTGTCCGTCATTCATCCAGCCCCTAACAGCGGTCTAACCGTTGAGCAAGTAGCAGCTAAAGACGTGCCTACAGGTAAGGCTTACAAAATCGTTGACGCTTCAACTATTCCAACCGATCGCACATTCCGTGAGGCGTGGGAAGTTGACCCGGCAGATCTTACAGACGGTGTGGGAGATTAATTATGGTTAGCCGCGTAAGAGGTGATGATGATTTTGATAGCAAGTCCTCAGTGGCGGCTGCGTGGGTTAGCTTCAACGGCGAAGGCGGTGCAGTAATATCAGACAGCTTCAACGTCACTAGTGTTACGCGCAATGTGAACGGAGACTATACAATCAATTTCCCCGATCTTGGAAATTCGAACTACGCTTATTCATTCGGCACGCTAGACTCAACTGCGCTATTTGCTGTTGCTACGCAAAAGACAAGCTCATCGTTAAGGTTCAGAACGGTAAATATTAGCGGCACCTTAATAGACTGTTCTGATGTATGCGTAATTATTCACTCGAGTTAAGGCGGTAAAGTATGACTATCACAACAAACCTAACACAAGCGAAAGCAGTAGCAGAAGCAAAGCGAGTTGCTAAACTTGCCGAAGATTTAAAAGACTTCGGTGGAGAACATACAGCACTTTCTGTTACTCAAAAGCAAACAGAGCGTAAAGCTATCGTTTATGCAAGTGCAACTATGAAATCGAACATTCAGAGCGCAGCAGATGAAGCCACACTGAAAGTCTGTATTGACGCAATGAAAGTCTGTATTGACGCAATGAACTCTTAATCTATTTGGACAATGGAAGGTAAAGCATGATCATTAAAACCAACTTAGAAAAAGCTAAAGTTATCGGTCACAATGCTCGATGTTTAGACCGCAACGAAAAGATGAAACCACTTGATGTGGAAGTAACCATTCCCGGAATGGCTGAACAGGCAGAAGCAAAGCGCAAGGTGATTCGAGATACAAACGAAAAGGTGCAAGCTGATATTGACAGCGCTACAAGCGATGTTGGAATCATTGAAGCACTAGCTGGTTTAAATGTCGAAGAGTCAGAATCTGTTACACTCAAAGCTGTAAACGAATAGTAAGTTAAAACGCCATGGAAGGCTTGACCATGTTAATGGAGGTTTTCCATGGCCATACAACCCCTCATCACCGTTCAAGGTGAGTGGGTCGACTTATACAATGCTACAGGTATCACCGTCGGCACACAGTTAATCATTCAAAACTTCTCATCTAAGTCACCCGTCGCACTGGCCGACTCTGCTTCAGAGCCAACCAGCACAACCGGGCGCGTTCGTGTTGACCCGTCTCGGTTCTATCAAAACGACTCTGGTGATCTTGGCGCGTGGGCTTACTGCTCATCAATAGCTAAAATCAGCGTTCAGGAGGCATAGCATGGGCTTTCGACCATATAACCCATCATCACAACCAGCAAATATACCGCCTGATGTGTGTAGAATTGGATGGGGATCTTACTTTAATGGCGACACTACGCCAATAAACATCCCTGCAGGTGTTGAAACAAAGCTTACACTTACCACAGTTGGAGGGGGAGAAAGCGAAGATTACTTACCTATTGGTGTTTCTGGATTATGGAGCTCAACAACCAGTCAGTTTGATTTTAGCTCGTTAGAAGTTGGTGATATGGTCGACTTGCGCGTTGATGGATCATTAACTAACTCTGGTTTTAACGAGTCTTTCAATCTCAACTTGGTTGCAGGCATAGGATCGCCCGGAGAATACACTTTACCATTCGCTTCTGGAAACAGGCTTTTTGCTGGTACGAGCCCTGCGTCAAGATACAACGGAATTTTTATTGGCTCTGAAAATACCAAAAACTTTCCAGCAGAAATTCGCATGGTAACTACTGATGCTTCAAGTGGATTCTTGATTGATATTTATATAAAGGTGCTTAAACGTACTGGCGGTGCGATATAGAAATATTAATTAAATTTTATTTCGATGAAAACCCAACAAGGACGCATAAACAAAAAGCCCGGCTAGTGTGCCGGGCTTTTTTTAACAAGTAAAAAAGAATCTTAAATATCGTTTAGGTGTAATTGGTATCCATATGTGACCGGAGTAATCATCACCACTATAGCCGCATTGTTGGTCTATATAGGCCATTTCTACAAATCCAAAATCTTCACTTTGTAGTAAGCCGCAGCCTTTATCAAAGGTAATTTCAAATCCAATACCACCTTCGCAATCATGGATGTATCCAAGAATATCCTCAAACGAATCATCACCGACAATCTTTTTTACCTTTCTAAGTATTCGCTTGTCCCTTTGAACTATTCTTTCAGGCAACCCCCAATAAGACATTGGGTGCGGATTCCATGAAAGTACAGGGTGCGGCCAAAACTCATCACTTCACCTCAACTTCTATTTCAATTACTTGAGAATCGCACCCGTCTGTTCTGTATTGCAAGGCTGAATCAGCAGAGCTAAAGTACATCATCGTGTGTAGTGCG
>SCLD01060380.1:0-15808 GCA_004367895.1 Oikopleura longicauda | reverse complement strand
GATTATGATATTGAGAATATAAAATAACGGAAGACGAGTCAAGTAAAATGTAAAAACCACTTGATGAAACGATTCGCCATGCTCGGTGTCTCTCATTATTGGATCAAATAAAGTAGGGCCCATTCTGACTATATCCAAATGATCCGACAAAAAAAGTAAGAAAAGAGCGCTCACGCCCACGCTCGCTTGGACAGGGCCACCATGGACCCCACGTTAGTAATCAACAAAGGTGAAATGAAGTCGAATTCGTCAACATAGGCCGTCTAATGCAAATAAATTAAAAAATTGCGTTTTGTTCTGATTGAACCCTGCCCTGATAGATAAGTGACCTGGACATCCATCAAGACGCCATTCGGAGTTTTTAGTGAATCCGCCAGAATCAATAATGACTGGACCAGCTCCAATGCTCCAATAAATTCAAGATCTCGAGCATCATATGTAGATGAAGAAAATACCAACGTACAGTTTTGACGATCAAAAGGAAATAATGAGACGTCCATTGTACACGATGATCGGAAGAGAGCTTTCTTATGATTCCAAAAATTGATCAGCTGTTTCAGCGATCGAAAAATATGTTGGCTCGTTTATATTGCTTTTGGTCGTTTTTGGTAATTTTTTGGCTATTTTAGGGCGTTTTTGAATCTATCACTGGAGGCAGCCATTCGACACCACCATTTGCTCGCATGACCACATTTGTTTCTAGAATTAAATTTTAATTCTGTGTAACATTTTTTGAGGAGAATTGGCATTTTAATGCCTGACAAGAATGAATGAATGATTATGAAGGATGGATGAACATGTGAATGAACCGTATTTAATGGTTGAATTTTAACCTGCTAGTCCGGTACGTCGGACTTTACTGTGGCGTTTACGAAACGTCTTACGATGTCTCCGTCTTGGTCTGCGACCCTTTTCTAAGACTCAATATCATTCAAGGTCATTTCGGTTCGCCTGTTATGTTATGACCTCATCAACGGGTAAACTCACCTTGAATATAAGATTTGAAATCACCATCATCGGAATTATAAACTATAATATTTGGTTTCCAAACATCAGATGGTTTTAATCGCACTTCCTTGCCAGGGATCACTCGACCATACAGATTCGATTCTCACGAGTGAATTTTTCTGTAGCATCCCTATTCCTTACAATAATCGAAATCTTTTGGGTCCCATGATAATCTAGGATCCGTCCACATCTTATTAAGGTTTTTACACGCATACTTTGGTAACTGTTTAGAACATGAGTCACATCATGTGATTCACATGTCATGGGGTCATTAATAATGACTCATTATGAGAAAAGCGGAAGAAACCCTTCTGAGTGGTATAGGCTGTTGAAACCATTTGTTCTTCCTTCTCATTTACTTCCAACACCATCATTAAATTCACATAAATAGTAACTTTTCCGATTTCCAAGCTATTTTGGGGCTCATATATAAGATGTGCCATATTTTGAAAGTAGCCAAATTTTGTCTATAAAAAGTCTGAAATCCTAACTTGGACAGGCGAACCAGTACCATTTGTCGATGGTCTTATATCAGAGTTATAACCGTGTAGAATTGTGTCAATAATTCGAGCTTCGGCAGTTGCAAATTCTTCGGCAATACATTCCTTTTTCGAGTTGTAAAAAAACGTCAAGCACAAATTGAAGTTCAATAATTGAACAGTATAAGAAAAAATATAACTAAACAAAATATCATACTTCTCTGAGTTGGTGCCCTCTATATTGTATATTCTGAGAGTCGTTCTCCTCTTTGTGACCAGAATATATTTTATTCTGTTATACTTTTTTTCAAACTCTATCCTTATCAGCGATAGCGACACAGTCTTCATCAGCATCAGCCCATATAAGAACCAAGCACAGTGAAAATAATTTATAATTCATAATATATTATATATAAATACTATATAATATATTATTAGTATTGTTGTTTTTTCTCTTTTTATCGGTGGCGAAATTTTCTCTTGACATAAATTTCGAGCATTTCTGATGAACAAATAAGAAAACAATAATAATCAACCTTTTCTCTTTGCAAAAGTTGATTTTAAAAACAGAGACCAAACAGATGTTATTTCGTCACTCTTCAAATCTCACACGTCGAAATTGCCTCCAGTGAAGGACAGATTCATTAACTATAGAGTGTGCTGAGTGAGATAATGTCAGCAGAAATGAATTATTTTTATCGGCAATTTTTAAAAGACCTAGAACCAGAGTCAGACAAACTTCGTGAACGAATAGTCCGATTTGTCAATCCAATTTTTTAATTCAGAAAATTTCACCAAAATTCTCGCTTGTATATTGAAAATGATATTTTTTTTCAAAAATTCTAGAATTTAAATTTGTGACAGAAATTTAAATTTTTGAAAATTAGTTTTAAAAAGAGGAGCCTGAGTTCAGATTGGCGGTTGTCTGACGCGATCTGAAAAATGCAAAAATGATACCAGGAAAGGATCCACGGACAAAACAAGGTTCCCCATTTAGCTTCAGCAGTCCAAAGAACCCTTACTAGAACGAGATCAGACATCACCAATTGCCCCGATTGCGCCGAGTCGTTCGAAATCGGCGCTTTCAAGGCCAGTTGAACGGACATTTCTTAGTCAGGTTTATAAAATGGTTTTAATACTCACATACTGTGAGTAATTTACGATGAGCTAGATACTCTCAGTCAATTTTCAAAGATTTTTGTTGACTCTGAGTTTCATCAAGTGACATCGGTTAAAAAACCAAACTAAGCCTGTCCAATTATCATGCTTCTGGACTAGCCAATTCAGAGGCCGATTTGTATAATATTGCCGGAGGGTTTTTTCGCAGAATCAAGTTGTACATTTTTTCTATGTTGATGCATTTCTTATTCAACCAAATAATTAAAAAACCCATTATAAGGCTTGGATAATATAACGATTGCAAAGCGAATTGCTAAGCAGGTAATAATATTGGACCGACAATGAAATTTTACTCTTTCATGACCTAATTTGACTCCATTTGATTGAACCGAGCCCCTCTACCTTTAGGCAATTAAATCGCGAAAAGTATTCCGATTGGATGGCGGTCATCGATATCTTCGCAAGGCCCTGAAGGCTCGGGGCTGGGTTGAAAAGTTTACAAATCGAACAAAAAGATTTCAAACTGGTGACGAAGGAGATGATCCGGTTGATTTCGTTGATGATCCCATTGATGATATGAAGGACTAGGGAACGACGAGTAACAGAACGTTACGTCATCCTTACAGAACGACTCGTCATTAGGGTGTAAACCATGCAAAATGTCAATTTTAAGAAACTGGTACTGGATTGTCCCAAATACTTTACTAAAGGAACAAATACCCATTTTAAATGATTTTCTGAGTTTTTGGACCAAAAAAAGTAATTCTTAAGGGTGTAACTACCATAAAATCCGATTTTTTCGATTTGACGTCATAGAGAAATTTCAAATACAAAGTCTGAAAGCTGATGAAAAATGCTAACTGACTAGTTGTCTAGTAAAAAAAAAATTCGACGCCCGCTTCGCGGACGCCCTACTCGTCATCCTTACATAGGATATTGAAACAAAGGAAGAGCCACAAGAAATAAAAGGAACCTTACCATTGGACGAGATGGAAAAACTTGTTTCGAGGGTCGTTTTTACTACCGATCTGCTGTTTACTTATTCATGTACGATAACATTAATAATGTTACTATTTAATGTAAAATTGCCTCAATATCGGGGACAAAAACGCTTAAAAAGAGCCTTGCGTGATCATGAACCAGATTTTCAATGGATACCAACTCATCGAGTTGATTTTAAGACTTTGCGGCCGAATATCTTATTAAATCATTTTCATAAAGCAGATTTCGTTACCAAGACTGGACTGACTGAACGGCTCAAATCAACTAGATGGGACTCAGATCGAAATCCTGATGAATTCTTCCCAAAATCTTATATTCTCGGTATGTTCAAAAATGGCATTTTTTGCCAAAATTTGTTTTTCGAAAAATCCGGCCAAAAATAGTCAGGCCAAAAACTGACACATTTTTGGAATTTTTAGCGCAAGTGAAATGTGTCACTTTTTGGCCTTCCACTGTATAAATTATACAGTATAATAGAATTTCTATTCGTACCTTATTTTAAAACTTTTCAGGGAAAAGCGAAGACTATGACGATTTTCAAGAAGATTTCCGTCGGTGTGCTGCTACTTCTTTTCTAAAATTTGCTTTGGATCTATCCACCGCACCTCTAAGCGCTCCCGGTGATAAGAAAAAAGATTTTGTTGATGAAAAATGGCTAAATTTTGCCTTGGAAATGACGCTAGAATTCTATAAAGATCCTGATACTGTTTCAAGTTATGGTTTTCATAGAAGTGAATTTTCGTACGAACTCATTTCTGAGTTCTGTTTGAAACGTATTGAACGACCACAAACACCATATTGTGAATATTCGTGTCTTAAACCTATTCTTAGCTGTGCCTCGACAATAGTTCGAAATGTCGCTGTTTCGAATGAAGACTCAAACCTGAGTACACTTTGGGATAAGTTTTTGAAAGTGTTTTACCAAGTAGCACATCAAGGATTCTCTATTCCTGGATGCATTGGAAGAGAATATGAAATTGAACAGGCTCTTAAAATTTATCGGTGAGTATGAACGCACCTTTAAGTTAAACCAGGCTTTAATTAACCAGCGATTTTCGAAACGAAAGCTCTTACGGGGGGAATCAGACATTCACTTGGAATCTTTTAAATTTAAGTGGGTGAGAAAATATAATCAAGTTGAGGTCCTTAATCCAGAAGTCCTTTAAAATAAAAATTTCAGAAAACACAATGTCCAACATCGTTTCGAAGGACGGAAAAATCTTTGGATTGTGAAACCTGGTGCAATGAGTCGTGGTCGTCGAATTTCAGTATATTCAAACCTGACGGAGATTAAGGATTTAATTGGTCCAGATATGAACATAATTGCTTCAGGATGGTTTTAATCTGATGCTGAGAGCGTTGCTGACTAGATAAGAATCTCAGCCAATCAAATCTAGGGAGCTAGTTAACCGATTAAGACGCGAGCCTGATGCATTCGCTTTAAAACTTACATCAGGAAAATGGGTCGCCCAAAAGTATATCGAGAGACCACTTTTAATTCATGATGTCAAGTTCGATATTCGACAATGGTTCGTTGTTACAGATTGGGAAGTATTAACAGTTTGGATGTATAGAAAATCCTATGTTAGGTCAGGGCTCCCCAAATAACTCGTGTCCTGAATATCCAAAAGGGTTCAGGAGCGATCGAGAGCTCGAAAAAAGGTTTTCGACAGTGCCATTTAATTTGGATTCATTGGATAATCAGATTCACTTGACAAATAATGCCATCCAGCGGAACTTTAATATTTCAGAACATTGTCATGAAGAGATACCAGAAGAGAAAATGTGGTATTGCGATGAACTTGATACTTATCTCAAGTCAGGGGATCCACAAACCGATTCGCAGACAAGTGAAAATATGCCTCATCTAGTACGCTGACGATAGGATAAGTCAAAAGTTTGAACGGTCAATATATCCCCGGTAAAGTCGATTGGTAGAGGAAACGCATATGCCAGAAAGATATTCCCAGCAATGAAAAAAATACTAACACAAACTTGTTTAGCAGCTCAAGAGACCGCTGAACCCCGTAAAAAAAGGTATCAAGACGCATATCATGGTTTTATGATATTAATTATATCATTAGTTTTGAGTTATACGGCGCCGACTTCATGCTGGATGAAGATTTGAACCCGCTGCTTATTGAAATCAATCAAGGGCCTACATTATCTATTTCAACAGCAGTCACAAAGGCAGGTATCTCCAGACTTCAAAAGTTTCTGTTCATTCACTGGTTCTATCAAGAATTTGGAATCCAAGTCTTGAATTCCAGATAGACGGTTCCAAATAAGGGAACAGTCCAGGGATACCTAATGAAGGATTTAGTAGAAGAGATGTTAGAAGATATTTGTAAAATAGTAATTGATAGACAGGGACAACGCGATGGAGAAGCCGGAAATTTCGTCAAAATATTTCGCCAACCATATGTTAGTATCAGGACACTAAAGAAAAAAGGAAATGCGAGCTAATTTACTTTGGATAACACCAGTTTTTAGGTTGGTAGTCCAAAATATCAAGGGAACTCGTTATCAATTGATGGAAAGGGTTACAAAAGGCCTCGATCTCCGATGAAACGTTATGTCCAGACCATAAAAGTTAACAAGAAAGATGAAAATGATTCCGACAGTTATGGAGGGGGAGGAGATGATGAAACAGAAATTACAAAATCTTATACATGGGATGTTGATAGGACTCGGGATTCACGAACCGATAAACTATGTTACAGTCTATGAAACCAGGATCAGGCTATTATAGTCGGCTCACGACTCGCGAGTTAGCGTATGGCTCAAGAGTTTAGTGCATCCCAAAATAGAATAAATAGACTAGCCCAACCGAAACAGCGACATAGAGAGGAATTAGCAAAAAGAAAAAGTCAACCGACAAATTCTATTTCGATGGAGTATAGAAAACCTCAACAGGTCAGCGACCAAACTCTTTTCTTATAGACCATACAACACGATATCCTGTATCATTTTTTTAGACAACAGTTTTTCCGGACACATCGGACAATTATCGGACACAACAGGTATGATTTTTTGTTGTTTTCTTCGCCCTGTGATTGATTCATTTGGTCGATAAGAGAAGCCACTCATCAAAAATGTGATTTTTCAGTATGAGCCAACTCAATATCAAGCAGCAACAATCAGTAGTTCAAATAAATTACAACAGGTTGCTTCCAATATACCTTCGAGTTGTCAGCAAGAAATGTCAACAAAAGTGTCAACTTCTTTGAGCAAATGTCAACAAATTCCGAAATCGGTGGCAAAAGTGACAGCAAAAGTGTCGACAAAGGTATCGACTAAACTCACGACGAAGAAAACAGTTTTAACAAGTCAACAAATTAGATCGAAGGAGTATCAAGGAACAGTTTCGACCAATCAGTGTTTCTAATTTTTGCACCAATGAGAATCGAGAAAATAACTTTGAACAGAAATAGACCGATTGCTATTGACCGAGAAGCATTACTCATATCCGACATCATCAGTAGATTATCAATTTCGTCGGAATGAAAGTCCGACCAGTCGACCTACGACGTCATTTGCGGACGAGTACAGGTATGGTGATTTAGGGGCACATATAAGCTCATAAGCGAATATCAAATCAAAATCGAATTCGAAAAGAACGAAGTTCGGTATGTCGATTTTCAAGTATCAAAAATGTTCTTAATTTTTCAAAATTTTCATCTGCGGTCCAATTCACAGCGTATGCAACCTGTGCTAACTAGGCCTCCACAGACGCGGACGGCAACACGTCCACGTGAACGACGGACGGAAATTTTAATTCCGAACAATCCCGAAAGGGTTTCAATAGTTGCATGTTCTGTGAGTTACACTGTGAAACATACAGAAACTGTATTATTAGATATCATATTACCGTTTTTAATCTCCGGATTTGAATCCGACATAGATAAGACTGAAATGAAAATATTTTAAGGGAGTGATAAAAACGTCGTCAGAAAAGCCAGGAGATATTTCATACAAACCGCGAATTACGATAGGCACAGGTTTAGAAAACACTAAAACACAGGTGCAAGAACATAATTCACGACGAAAATTCCCAGCGCGACATAAAATCGTAGTGATTCTTCACGAAAAACGTAGTGAAACCTCGAAATAGGGAAACCAAAAGAATATAGAGCCAAACTAGATCGACTATTGCTTGCTGAAAAACACTATTCGATTCCTTCCTCAAGCGCCTACGCTTCAACCTGCATCAAATCTATCAAATAAAAAATTACCGTATGAACCATAAATGTCCGCGTTTGACCGCTAATACTAAACAGTGGTCAAGTATTAACAAAAGTTAAGTATTAGTGGTTACTCAAACATAATCACGTTTTTGAGTTCTTTTTTCGATGAAGGCGTTTATGAACAAAGATTATGTACCACATAGTCTGCGTGCACCACAATTTGTGACGGTAACTTTCCATGTACATTGAAAATCAGACATAAAATCAACATTATTTTAACTGTAATGGAGGCATTATACTGTATGGCATTTTAAATATTAATCCCTGAGCCCAAAATATCGCCAAATGCTTATTTGAAATGGAACGAATTGATGCTGGAATAGAACATATTCTAGAATTCCCAATAAAAATAAATTCTTAGCATATTTAAAATTGGCTATGGGCCTGTTCTCGTGGCTTTCCCAGTCGAAATCTAGCCAGAGTTACTTAAGTTTACTTCGGTATCCAACCCACTAGAAAAAGTTGAAAATACCTGAAAGTAAGGTTTAAATTTCTATATGCGAACGTGTGCGAACGTGTTCTTATAAAGTGTGAACATCGAATCTAATTTGAATGCCAAAATTGAGGGCTCCAGGGGCGTAATTTGGCATTTTAAGTCGAAAATTGGAATTTCACGATTCAGATGAATTCGATAATGACGACTGTTCTAAAATCGAAAGCCGAAAATCTAACTTCCGAATCAAAAATGTAACTATATAATGATTAAACATCTATTTGAGAGTCTTCCAAAGCCGAAAAAGTTTAAAATCGATCAGGAAAAGCACATTATAGCCATCACATGCTTAGAGCAACCGGAACTTACTAAAATGATGGTAATTACATGTTTAGTAATGGCCAAGACTCTTTTTTATGTTGAATAAATAACCTGCTTTGACAAAATCATAATTTACAGCGTACAATCAATAAGTTTATCTAACCATAAGGATTATCTAACCATAAGATTCTTGTTGACAACATAATAAGTTATTGCTCAGTTTTTTTGAATAATTTTTAAAAATTGACAGGAAAAAAAGTTAAATTATGACAGGGAAAATAAGGGTTGACAGGGAAAAAAGGTTTTGACAGGGAAAAAAGTATTGACAGGAAAAAAAAGTCAATATAAATTGACAGGGAAACTCGGGCGCACCCTTATTTAGTTAAACTTTTTAAAGGTATTTCGTAAACGGTATCATAAAAAACCAAGTTTTACATAACCCACACTTTTAAGTCAAGCAACAACAAATCTTGTTACGACAATAAATCGTCTTGAATTGAACCCTGAAATATGTTTGCGGAGTTCCGGAAACCACAACACCAAAAAATAAATATTAGTCGATCAAGATTATAATCTTGATTTTCAACTAAAATGTCATTAGTTACCAATTATTGTTTCCAATAGGTTATTTCAGTGTTGCAACAGAGTTGTTTTTTGAACCGGGTTGTTAATTGTGAATCGCGATCCATGAATAATGTGAGCCCAGTTTTATCCACGTGCTATAACCTAATGGTTAAGATTACCGCGTGGAAATTCCACGGTGGAATCGGTTCATTGTGGATTGAAATGATCACGTGGATATAATTTTGATTTGAAAGAATAATCCTGTTTTTACTTTCAAATGACGTTGCAGACTTTTTTCAGTTCTTTCTTATAAAAGGAAAAAGTTCATTCGAAAGTTGACTTTTAATCCATTTAGACAATCCCAAATCGAATCCTTAATCAGACCAATCTCAGTCATTTCAAGGCCAAAGTACCTCTCGGGGATGTTTCAGGGGATATTGAAGCAATGAAGACTACCACAGGCTTTTTAGAGGTGACCAGGAAATGTTTGCTAGTTGATTTTAGCCAGTTTGAAATTAAAACAAAAACCTGATCTGAAACGATTTTCATTTGTGATCTGAATTTCAAGCCCTAAAGTTCGGTTCCTGAAAAGGCTTTTATTAGCATATTATTGGTTTTAATAGGATGTTAAGAATAGATTTATCACAAATCATCGAATTTAAGATCCTTCATGATCCATAGAGTCATGGAATTGATGTCACATTTCTCTCGATAATGCAGTATAAAAAAGCTAAAATGTGTCGGTTCTCAGTAAGTAATGATATCATATCATTAATATGTAATACATTTGAGTAGGGTCGAAAGCGGCGATGACAATTTGCTTTAAGCAGTCGATGATCGTATGAATGCGAATGATGTTTGGCCCAAATGGCCGATGTTTATGGGGTGAAAGCGGACGATGTTCAGGCGTCTTTCAATAAAAACGAAATAATTACGAAGAACTTTTTAAATTTTTAGGGGTTTTTCTGCATAGGACAAAAGTCTAGAGGCGTTAGATGTTAACTAACATCTTCATTTAAACCTGCCGTGAGGTTCTATCCAGATTATATATCTAAAATAGATAAAAACCTTTAGTAATGAGATGAATAGCATGAACTTAAGGTTCACAATTAGAAAAGTGTGAAATGAAATGTTAAAACTCAGAATTTAGGTTTCCACTTTCATACCATGTCTAATCTGGTATCTCCCACAGTAATGCGACGTATATTTTTTGGTATTGTGTGATCCAACCGAGCCGAGTATGCAACCGAGTCTAAATATTGGCCTCGTCAAATGGCATTTGGCTTAATTCGATTTCGCCCTCTAGAATTGGAGGACACGCGCCACAATTGGAACCAGAAGAAAATCGCATTTTGAAAAATAAAACCATAAAATTATTCTCATTTTTTTTTAATTATTTGCTTCAAAAGATAATAAGTTAATCAAGTACTCACTATACAGAGAAATGAAACTGATCTTATTTATGTGTGCGGTGCTTCACGTCCATGCGGGGAAGCGTAAACTTATGCTGAGTAAGATAGAAACCAATTTGGCCTTTTTTGAAACATTCTGATCGGCCAGATTCTGAAGACCTTCTGATAGGCTTAAAGTGTATTTAAGATGATCTATTCGAGGATTACAAAGAGACTGTTGATGAGATCGTTGAAGAAAACTCAATTCCAGAATCAGAAGAACTCGGAAGTTTCCTAAAGCAGGTCGTTCTAGAAAGTAGAACAGTGCGAAGGCGGCTCAATAGAGCGATCCAAGAAAACGAAACCCTTCGAAAAAGATTGTCAAAAATCGAGTTTCTGATTGGTGGAGAGGCTCCCGCTGACGAAAATGAAATAATTTTTGATTTTCGAAATCGTTTAGATGATCTTGAAAGGATTGTTTCAGTGAATAAAAAAATATTTTGCCAAACAGCAATTTCGGCCTAAACTTCGATTTCCCAGACGTTGATATAAAAAATGAAATTAAATTCTGAAGCTGAAAAGCACAAAAATCAAAAATAAAGTTCGATTCACATTCCTCGAAAACGAGTATGCTAAACAAAACTCTCAACTTGTTGCCAGCGTAGCTAACCAAAATGATAATACTGAGGCGGGTTTTCTAATCGACGCCACGGGGTTCATCCCATGAAGATCACTCCATTGATTGGTCAAGAGCGCAATCGATTCAGATTGAATTTGAAAACCTTTTCCAGAATATTAATAAATTGAATCGAGAAATGACAAAACTTCAAAGTGAAACAATAAGATATGATCAACTTAACGGAGAATCAGGGAATCTCTTGGATGATCTTAAGGTGTGGTTCGAAATCTTCTGGATTTTTATCGTTAAACCAATTAAAATAAGGTACTTTGGGCTTCCAAGGATCGATTCAAATTCTAAGATGAAAGAACCTATAAAAGTTTTTCAAAAAGAAAGTCAAAGGCCTGGAAGAGAATTTCCGAGATGAATTGAAAGACGAAATTCTAGCAGAAGTTCTTAGCCAATCAGATGACGCCAATTTGGAAATGAGTATTGGTATGAGAAGAATGTCAATTGGAACTGCGCCAACTGGTGAACGAGCTGCTGGGAATTCGTTTGAAATGATGAATATGGCTAAAGCAATGTGGAACCTGCCATCCAGCTGTGACGAATTGGCTGACAGGGGGTTGACATCCAATGACTCTGGCTCGTATTTGATATCTCCTGGTGAATCAGAGCCATTCCTTGTTCGATGCGATTTCGAACGTGGTACAACAACTATTGGCATTTCAAATTATCGCAATCAATATGACTTTCAATCATGCAATGGCAAAAATTGTTCCGCAGTTGCTATCCAATATGATCTTGAAATGAACCAAATTGAATCACTCAAATCGGAAATGAAAAGTTGTCATCAAAATATTACTTTTAATTGTGATGAAATTTCACTTTCCGATAGAGTCATTTGGACTGGACCACCAGGTTCTGCTACAGAGCATAGATATTTCAATGGACATGGAACATCCAATGGATGCGCATGTTCGATGGGAGAGATCAATGAATGTGATGGCGACTATATGTGCAATTGTGATGCAACAAGTGGTCGCGATACCGGTGCGATTTTTAATAAATCGGATTTACCGATTACTGGAATCTACGCTACCGATGTCCGGAGGGGGAGCCTGTCCGTGTCCGTCGGCGACTTTGTCTGTTATGGGCGTCCGGGTTGGTCATCATGGTCTGGATGGAGTCTTTGTGACGCCTCATGTGATAAGGGGGTTCAAATAAGGACACGGATCTGTGAGGGAGATAAAGGTAAGTGTCCAGGTGAGTCCATTCAGAGCCAACCATGCAACGAACACAAATGTCCGACCTGGTCAAATTGGTCCGCTTGGTCTCAGGAGTGTATTGACCGGACAACAAAGAAAACAAAAGCCTGTGGAGAGAAAGAACGGTTTAGACTTTGTAGTGAGGGTTCGGGATGTCCTGGTGAGGCAATAGAGTATCAACAGTGTGATTGCATCTTAATTCTGGGTGGCAACGGACATAAACTTAATGCCTCCTTGGTAGACGTCGAAAGTAATTCCGAGACACCGCTCGATTTAGGAACAAAAGTTCAAATGCCAGTTTGGTGTCCATTTCACATAATGCATTAAATCAACGAATTAACCCGAGTTAACGGATTTGATTTCGACTAATTTAAGTTAACAAATGGACACCCAAAGAATATCTCTGACCGCGCATTGCATCGTGAACTACAAGGAAAGAATCTTTGTGATTGGTGGATGGAACACACGGGATTCTGTTTTTGAGCTGCGGGATTGTGGTCTTATTCCGATGAGATTTAAATTACCGCGTGACTACCGCGTGCACAGGACAGATATAAATGATTTTAATTCTAAATTAATATTTCTATAAATAATGTTTCTCAACATTTGAAAATCTTTAATAAGCTGTGCGGTTCATGACGACCGAATTTGGGTCTGTGGATCACGTGATGCTCCGTATGCATGTGACTCTTATGATGAAAATTGGGAGCACCAACAAGAGAAAAATACCATTCATGCCCATTCTTATGGATCAATGGTATCTGCACCCGATCGGGGCCTCACCATTATTGGTAATAATCATATTCTACAAATTTTGTCTTAAATGAACGACATTTTCGTTCAAAGATAGTCCATGAAACTGAACGAAAGTAGCTTTGAAAATCTACCATTCTAAAATTTTGAATCTTATCAGGTTTACACGGACGAAGACAGTCGTTCCCGTAGACGACGGATAGAATGTTACGGATAGCTAATATGGTATTTTAGGTGGTGTTGCGCCGATGTTGGGTCGAAATGATAAAGTTGAATTTTATTCAAATGGAAAATGGTCAAACGGTCCTCGTTTACCAAATATTCTTTCATCACACACTTCACACATTATCGACTCTGACATTTATGTTTTTGGTGGATTAATTGCCGATTCTGGAAGGACAGTTTTAACCTCCAGCCACCATTCAAAATTGTTTTCTATATAGGGGGTTACACATTAGAGTGTGATACCTGGCCTTGGTCTTTGCACACATTAGAGTGAAAAAAATTCATAGGATTTTGCATGTAAAGTGTTTCACTCTAATGTATGCAATTTAAAGACCAGATGCGCATTAATATGTGAACCCCCCCGTCGGATATGTCTGTGAAAACTCGGAAAAAGATTGGGACAAGTAGACACAGTATATCATCTTGGACGAAGTGCTGAAAAATGGACGTCGATTTCACGATTGGGGCGGCCGAGAAGT
Organism: Oikopleura longicauda; assembly: GCA_004367895.1. NCBI lineage: Eukaryota > Metazoa > Chordata > Appendicularia > Copelata > Oikopleuridae > Oikopleura > Oikopleura longicauda. Next base: position 1,900 of record SCLD01060380.1, on the reverse strand, counting down.
CACCATGCATCGGTTTTACTTCCAAATAACCAAGTTTTTGTCTTTGGAGATCCATATGTGGCTAGTAAAGCAGAGATATGGTCAGCACAAAATCACACTGAGCTGGCAACAGGAACATTTTAATCAAGTTGGCCCACGTGATGGCGTTGAGGAACTTATTAGGCTGATTTTCCGGTGTTAAAATCGAACTACTTGAATAAAATGCATAAGTGAAACATAGCCCGAGAGCGTTCCCAGCGGCAATATTATTGAATACTGGAAATTTAGGATATTTTTAAAAATTTCTAGGCCTTTTCGAGTGAGAAAATGATACGTTTTTTGTGCTTGTAAAATCTGTAAATAACGAGTGATTCTAAAAGAAAATTACGTTATCACTTTTCTGTACATATATTCGTTCTATAAGTCAGACGAAAGATGAGCATTTTCGGATATACGGGATCGTACATTAGATTGATATAGTCAATGACTCATGAAAGTACATTTGAATGTTGATTTCTAATTTGCGGCCCCTTTATTTTCTAAATGTCAAAATCGTACTGGTAATATAAAGTGGGTTGTGTCTTATAAATGGCCTCTACACTGCATCATGCGGAAGTCAAGCCAAATCGCCATGGTCAAGACCATCGAGAAGACGCATCACACTTTTTTTATATCAGTATCAGCATGAAAATTCATGTCGGATTGAAAAAGTCCTTGATACAAAATAAATAACACGTTTGATTTGTTGAATTTCTTTCAGTTTCTTTTAATTGCGAGAAAATGAAAAATAAGAAAAAACTTATTTCAAATAAGACTGATAACCTTAATTGTAAGTCCATGATCGACCTTATGTTGTTTAAGTCCTGGGTAAAAAATCTGAAACACATCTGTTTCCAGTTGTGTTGGTATCATGCAGTGAGTACGACGAAGTCAGTGGTTACCTTGATCTCTGGTTCGTCAATAATAGATACAGTCAATTATACTCATCGTTCACATGAACTATGACATCAGTGACCCGATCAATGACGTCATTTGATTTCGATGAGGTGGAGATGGGCATCCTGTGACCTCAACAATGCGTCAATAGTTTTCATTCAATTAAAATAATTAAATAAGGGTGATATTGAATCACTGATACATTGCATTTGAATTTCATGGCTCATTGCTACTGTTTCAACCTAATAGGACTCTAAAATTTTTCGACGTATTTTTGCCGATTTCTCTGGTGAACCAGGTCAATTTTACCGATTTTTATATCATAGTGTAAAGTCTTGGATTTTGTGGGTCTAATTTCTAAATTTTGAAAAGCGATGTAAGACCCAAATTTCATGTAGAATCTGAATCTGGCTTAAAAATGGTCGAAAATTATGCCAAATTGCCGTAACAGCACTTCGCGTAGTTAAAAAACGATTTTTTCAGCACGTAATAAGACCCACTTGTTATCCGTCATTCGAACCGCGATTCCAAATTTGTATGGGACATCATCCGTTTATACCGTTTTGATCAATCTAGGTCGAAAAGAGTGGTCAGAGTTGACCACAAACGGCTATTAAATTGCTTTTGGTCCGAAAACCCAACATATACACATCATTTGAACCAAATCTGTATAGAACGCCATCCTTTTAACTAAAAAAAGTAGAGCCGATAATTTGTTATTTATATAACCTGACATAAGTTTAACCCAAGATTCTGATACGAAAAAAACTTATACATATCGAAAGAAATTTAAGACTTTGCACTAGCCATAAGTAATTTTAAAATTTAAATCGAATAGGAGTTACATTCAAGTTAAGATCGCCATTTTCAGTGTACTTAATGGTTAACCATGAAGACATTTACATCAAAAAGACTCAAGTATAACATTAAGTCAAAAAATCACTTGAAAAAGTTTTCACATAAGAAACTTACAAATTGTATTGTA
>SCLD01060272.1:0-15818 GCA_004367895.1 Oikopleura longicauda | reverse complement strand
AAATTCATCGTTCCATTTCAGAGTCGTTGTATGTCGGATCCGACTCTTTCCGAGATTGATTTCAAAAATAAAATGACTTGGGTATGAACTACCCTTAAATCACCTGTAACGGAATAAAATATCACATAAGCTGGAATGGCGCACTCTTTATTGCTTGTTCGAAGAGTCGTTCCCCTCTTTGTGATCAGAATATGATATTTTATTCCGTTAGATATATAAAATGAGTAGGGTGTGATTAACGTTAACAACACATTCCTTTAGTCGTAAATGTTTTTGGGCAAACGGAACATTTGAACTTTCGTTCGGTGTTATGCGTGGGCATATGACAGTCCAGCGAATGCTTATAGGCTCCAGCAAAATCACACAGGTGACATTTGAATGGTCTTTCCGTATTATGAACTTGTTTGATATGATTTTCAAGAAGGTATTTTTGACCTGTCGAGTATTCGCATTGATCGCACTTCAATTCTTTTTTGTGCCTTTTTTGATGCACAAACAAACCCGATCGATATTCTTAATATGGAATTATATGTATGTTGACTATATGACTAGGGATGGCGGTTCCGAGTTTTATCCACTTTTTTTTTTTGACTGACCGTTTTATCCACGACAGTTTTATCCACAAAAAAAACTGAGTTGATGCCAAAAGTCAATTTTATCCACTTTTGGAAATTTTGCTCGAAATTAAAATCTCCCTCGGAAATACTATTTTGTTGAACAAAACTAGAAAACGGTCAGTCAAAAAAAGTGGATAAAACTGGCTCTCCCAACTCCCAATTTGAGAGTCCCAAATGATTTATGATAATGTAGCACGGTTAGAAAAATCATTTTATCGTTACCCGAAGCGTAGTCACATAGATCGCATTTGAATGGCTTTTCGCCATTATGCTTCCTCATATGGGCTTCAAAACCGGCCTTCCAAAAACATTTATAATCACAAAGTTCACATTTAAACTTTGGTTCACTGTGGTGTCGCGTCTTAATAAGGATTTTCAATTTCAATAACCTACGCAATGGTAGATTTCAGACTTTATACCGAGAAAATTAAAAAAGTGCATAAAACGAAAAAATGAAGAATAAGCATAAGACGCTGTTTCAATAAAAACACTTATACTTTTTGTTTGCCAGATTCAGACTTTTTAATTTTTGTTCTCGGAATAAAGTCTGAAATCTACCAATATATTGTATGGTGTGTAGTAGTAAGGGTTAAGACTACAGGGAAAAGAGCCATTTTTTCAAAATCTCAAAAAGCTGATAACGAAAGGATGAAGGGTCTAAACGCTACGAAACCAATTAAATCGAAAACTTGATGTTCTAAAGAATCCAAAAACACTAAAATCGGTCATTATCGGTCAACCAGTTCTGAGAAATCACCGGTCAAAGTGATCTCTCCAAAATTGAAAATGTGCCCAAAAAAACTTTCTACAAACGATCTGATTGGTCGAAAATGTATAACATACAAATCATAAGTTTCAAAAGGTTATATAATCGTAGGTATGAAAATCATGAACATTATTCATACATGAATGATCATGAAAATATGACTCATGAATTTTGGTGAAATTCAAAATCACAAAGTTGTTTCATACGAAAAATATCAAAAGCATACAGTGACTCATATTTATGACTCATGAATACAAACCATAACAATTCATCATGATATTCAGTTCAGGAATTTTCATAAGACAGTAACAGGAATCACCCATATTTTCAAAACTTGCAAGACTGTAATAACAAAAGAGAATTGGAAAGCGATAAACAAACTGAGTACTGTATCCTTCATACAGTGTATAAGTTATGTGTTTATAAACTTAAATGAGTCATCAATATGACATGTAGATTCAGGTGATACAACAAATGTTTCGTATAAAACGAAGTGATCGTGGCCATTTGAACCAAAAAATTCAAAATGGATTCTGATAAGAATTTTCAAGAAAAATATGACGAAATCCAAGAAAAATTGCTGAAAGAAATTCGTGATATAATGGCCGATATTGCAAAGACTGATGATGGTTTGGACAGACTTCGAGTGATGCATGAAAATCACGAAAAGCTGATGAAAAAGGACCAAACTCATGCAAATGATTCACAAAATATTTCTGATTAAAAACTTGTATTTTCGAATAAACTCAAAATTATTATTCAGTGATGAAAACTAACTGTTCGGTCAATCAAATTATTCATGAAAATGTCGAGGAATTAATTTTTGTCAAAGACTTGAAATATGTTGTGTTGGTTTTGTTCATCCTTGTGGGATTAAAATTTCGGAAACAATGCAGTAACAACAGAGATAAAGATAGAAGTACGGATTCAATTCGAAGTGTATAGTTGAATTTGATGAAATTGAGGTTTATTTATATTTGAGGAGGCAAAACAAATAAGTTCAAGTAAAACCGTTTTCGAAAATACAAATATTTAATTTTAAAACAAACAGCTCTTGGGCACCGTTTTGGCCCGACTTCAATAAGAGTCCATGATTTTGAACACCAACACAATAAACATGGTTTCAATTTAGTTTCATATATGTTAAGGTAGACTTAGCGAATAATTCAACATCGGTATAAATGTCATCACATGTACAAGTTTGTTCACCATTGGTACCAAGTATTTCACCTACATGCATGTGTGACTGTTAGATCACCAGTATTTTTGTCGTTCTGTTTTTATTTGTCTGGGATACAAATTTATTAACCATTACCCGCGTCACCCAACATTGCCGTTCTTATGTGGTGCACTGATATCGTATAAATAAAAGGCTCAAAAACGCTGGTTAATATCAGTGCGGTCAATGCTGTCACCAATTCTCATCGGAGTTTTGATAGATTTTCCTGATAGAGTAGAATTTCCGAGTGGAGAATGTTATCCGATGACGTCCGATGACGTCACAAATTTGAAAAATATTTCGTTATATTTAGGTATTCACAGAAAAATCTGAAAGAAAACTTCCCTTTACTCTTATTGATATTTTCGGGAGTAACACTAAGCGTGTATTACGAGGACAAAATCAAAAACAAATTTTCGTTTGAAGTGACGTCATGCTGTATCACCGTAGAGTAATAAACGATAAGATCGATTTCGATAGGTAGTCTGAGTCAATTTTCACATACAGTGTATGACGTCAACCACGTGAGGTCATCGTAAAAATATGTCTCAGCCCAAGGGTAGACCACCTAGTGTTGACGGAAACAAAATCCATATCGATCAATAATGAACAAATAATGAACCAGAAATCATTGAAAACGGGTGTTGATACCCTTATAATTAGAATAAGGGGAACTAGACCTCTGGTGAGGAATTCCAGACGCATTTGTAGGGTACTGACCACAAGCGACCAGTAGAGCAATTCACTTGGATATTTGCATACATGAAGCCAATCCTACATTGCTATAAAAATAAGCCAATTAATAAGTTATAGTGTTACCGCTCAGCAGGTCGCTACCTGAGGAAAAGTTATTGTCTTTAATTATCGTTCTACTATAGGTCTTGCTCGTGACATTTCAAAATTGTGATGTGCATTTACTGTATCATATATTTAATCAATCTATAAGCATTTCTTTTTCGATATCAATATAATTATACGTTCCCGCTGAAAGTCAGAATACGGAACCTTTTGTACTCCGTACCTCGTGATGGTAAAAATGATCCTTCCCCGTACTAAAATCCGTACTCTGAAGTAATGTTTCATTTCCGATTCATCAGAAGTTCTGAATTTTGTATGGAACCAGAATTTTGTTTCTCGAACTGTTACATCTATTTTTGCTTAGATATATTCTGGTGAGGATGTGGATGATATCATACACTTGGGGATATTCCATCAAAAGTATATGGGAAATAATTTTCGTGAATTGGAAACAACCGTTTGAGATCGGAAACATCTGTAGCTGGAAACATATTTTTTTGGAATAACGACTGTATTATTGACTGTCATATATTAATGAATCATAAAACAACTTCTAGGCAAAACTCTTGATTTCAAAAAATACAACTTTGTGTTCGTGGAAAAACGGATGACTCAGGTCTTTCAATTAATTCTTCACAAAAATGACCGTTATCGAGCATCAAATTGACCGTTATTTCAAAAATACACCAAAATGACTGTTATTCCGTCATTTATTAACGGCCATTTCGATTTTCACCTAGGTTTATTTCCTAAGATTCTGAAATTATTTTCTTTTAAGAGTCAGGGTCAGGCCTTCGTAGAACGACCTTAATTTACTTGTCATCGTCCTCAGAATTTCTAGGACAAGTCGTCCTAGTCCCGTCCTCGTCCTCAAAATTTCTAAGACCAGTCGTCCTCGTCCCGTCCTCAAAATTTCGAGGACAAGTCGTCCACGTCCCGTCCTCGTCCTATCAGAATTCAAAATTTGTCCTAGCTCGTCCTCGGGACGAGTGGGGACGAGGACCGTCCCAGGACGACTTGTCCTGTCCTACGGAGCCCTAGTCAGGGTTAGCTATGAATTAGAATAAGGGTAGGGTGATTCACGGTCTATCTTGCTAATATGTTCTCGACCAAATTTCAATGGCAAATTTTACCAAGAAAATCACGTGATCGGATAAATTCTAATGGTGCATTTTAAAGCTGGTTCCACAAGGTATCATCACAGATAGTCACTTTATAAAAATCCCCAACAGTATTTCTTTTATTCAAAATTTTGAATTTTTCAAGATTTTCCCTACCTCTGTAATGCTAAACATACCATTTTGAAATGGTCATAACTTATGGAGCGCAGGTTTTCGCACTCGAAGGCACTTGAAGGATATTCCACAGAAAAAATCTTAAAACCCGTGAACCACCCTTAACAGTCACAATACGAAGTGGTTATTTTTAACCAAATGACCCTTAAACATGAACTTACCATAAACATGACCAAAAACATGAACTTACCATAAAAGTAACGGTTTTACCATGAAACCCCTTTTAAGACTCTTTAGGTCTTTAAGTCAAGATGGTTAAGAATAACCAGTTCGTATTGTGACTGTTAATAAGGGTGAGTTATGAAGTGACGTTAGTTTGGGTTATGAAATAGGGTTACGCTGAATAATGAATAAAGGTAAGGGTCAGTTATGAAGTAGGGTTATGAATGGGTCCAGAATCACGTCTAGACATGAGTCGTGGATGACCAACCCCTGTGAAATGACTATAAAAGATCTGCATTCAAATAAGAATACTTGCTCTGTGGCGCCATTATATCGGAGGACTACACGTTTCGACCTCGTATTTTTGAAAATAGTCGTATCTCGTACAAGGTCGTACTCGTACTAGTTTAGTTATCAGTCGTACTTGTAAAAGTAAAGGTCGTAGTTTTTCAGCATAGCTGTACCTCGTACTGAGTCGTTACTTGTACCTTGTTGTACATACCTTTAACCTCTATCTGGGACATTTTGGGAACGTTGTGGAGCGTCATTTGTGGACAAAAAATCCACAGTCATTTGTTTCTAACTGATGACGTAATACAAGGCGATTTTTGTTTTGTTTCCTGATTGTTGGAACTTACGATAGTAAGACTATCTGTGCACCACTTGGTGGAATCCCGTAACGTCATCATCGGGAGGGAGGCCCGGAAAAATCGTGGAGCGTCATTTGTGGACAAAAAATACACATATGTATGGGAACGTCGTGGAGCGTCATTTATGGACAAAAATCCACACATATTCGGTGATTGTTAACTTTGAAACTTAACCTAGAAACATTCTTAACTTGGAAACGCCGATATAAACTTGGAAACATTAATATTCACTCGGAAACGTTATGATTATTAACTAAGAAACGAAATTATTAACTTGGAAACAAAACAAGATTTTAATATTTTTCTTATCAAATAAATGTGGTTTTTTTGCCCACAAATGACGCTCCACGATATTCCCAAAATGTATGTTTTTTGTCAACAATTCACGGATAGAGGTTGATAAGGTCGTACTCGAGTCGTACTGGAGTCGTTCTCTTCAAAATTGTTCCTGTTACCGTTTTTGTTAGAAAGTTTCCGTATCGCTCAAAGTTACCGTTTCTTGGGATGAAAAGTAACCGTTTTCCAGGTTGAAAGTTACCGTTACATCGTACAATTACCGTTTTAAAAACAATTCAAATAATTTATATTCTATATACACTAAAGATGACTTTCACGTCTCAAAAAAAGGACAACTCAATCGTTTAAAACGACAAATGACAATTTAACCGTTGTGGAGATGTTTAACCCTTATTGACAAATCCCGGAAACTATTTCCAAAAATCGGATGAGCACTCAGCGTGTTTCGCGGAAACTATTTCCGCTATTTTTCCAAAATTTTGAAAATTGGGTGAGTACACAGCGTGTTTTCTGGAAAATATTTTCAGTCAAATTTCATGAGTACCTAGTCTGAAAAAAGTTTCCAAAAACACGCTGAGTCACTCAGCCTTGGAACTCCAATATCTTAATCATGTCACATAGGGTGAAGAATCTTAATTACTTAATTAAAATCTTTGTGACGTCACAAGATGGTTTAAACTTAATTTTGGAAAAAGTTTCCGGGAAACACCCTGTGTGAAAAATTTTGCTCACATGAATTGTAATGGAAATAGTAACTTATATACCAGTTCACCTCGGTCTAGTACGTCCTCACTTCAAGTAAAATGGTCGTACTGAGGGGCTCTGCTCCGTATTAGAATTGTACATTTGATGATAGGTCAATGACATTAGACTTTAACACTTGGTCAGAAGCTGACCAACATCAGAGTCAGTCACTTTACCTGCAAAATGGTATAATATGAAAGCTTACAATTCGAATGTGTGTCACTTCGTGACCACTATGAGCAGACAAATTTTGAAATCTTAGAACCGCTGCGCACCAGAATTTCTATTTTAATATCAGGAGCACATAAAAGTGACCGTTTTTGTGATCAAGTTACCGTTTATTTCGAAAAGTTACCGTTTTTCAATGGTGAAAATGAAAAAATATACTTTTATGCAGGTCAAAATTAACGTTTTCAGTATAAAATTACCGTTATTATGTCGGTAAGTTACCGGAAAGGTGGAAAGTTACCGTTTTTATGGCCTAAAAATACCGTTTTTATGATCTAGTCTCCTTTTCCGTTACCTTTTCCGAAAGTTATCGTTTTGGTCGAAAGTAACCGATTTTAAGGTAAAAGTTACCGTTGGTGGGAGAAAATTGGTAGAGAGTCACCGTTTATTGACAAAAAGTTGACGTTATGGAGAAAGATATCCTTTATTTACTAGTATAAAGTTACCGTTTAAAAGATAAAGGTAGCGCTTTGAGGAATTTTATTATTTCAAAGGCATGAAGTTACCGTTTAGTTGGAAAAAATGTGAATAAAAAGTGTCACTTTGTAATAGACGACTGTAGGTTAAGGGTCACTTCATAATGGGGATAAGGGCCAGTTAAGTATAAGGGTTGGGGTCAGTTTGTAATAAGGGCTAAGGTCAGTTTCCAATAAGAGTTGAGGTAAATTCATAAAAAGGGTGAGGTCAGTTCCTAAGTTGGGTCGGGGTTAATTTGTTTATACTCAAAAAACGGTGACTTTATACCAAACAAATGTTAACTTGACACGAAACGGTAACTTTCTGACACAAAAACGGTAACTTGCCACTAAAATGGTGGCTTCATTTGTCAAGAGTCCCGAGTCAGGACCGACTAATTGAAAATCTCGGACCACGCCACGCCAAAACCGTCAAAATTTCGTAAAATCGATTCGCATCGCACCAGGACCAACAAAAACCAAAAAATCACGGATCAACGTGCACCGACCAATCCACGCACCTGGCGGTGCGTCGATCCCTGCTCTGGACAATAAGTAATCTGCGGTAAGATGACACAATTATGACATGAATCATAAACTTGTTCGATGAAATGCATATTTATTGGATGGGCCCGATCGAATTGATAGGGAAATTTAATCTGGTTTATAACTTATTGAATTAGTGAATTCAGTAAATCACAAAAGTTCACAAACGAGAGATCGTTATAATATGCATTAATCGCTAGGGGTCTGAAATTTTCAGGCTTAATTACTCTCACATAGTCTATGGTATATAGATCTTTAACATATCAAAAATAAACAGGGAAAAAATGACTTTTTTGAGCTCAGTAAAGTCTTTGTGATATAGACCTATATCTAAACAGAATTCCGAGAAACGGGCATACTCGAGAAGTGTGCCGAAAACAATTTTTTATGGGTAATTCGGGTCTAAAATCAGTGGTGGGCTTCGTTTTGCGCTAGGATCTCTGTGTTATCTTTTGATCTAGATGAGTTAGAGCAAAACTGTTAACACAATTATAGATCAGAATCGTCTTGCGCATCTTAATTTAACGTTATGGGGATAGGAAAGTAGGTGAAGGTAACGAAAGGTGACTCTGTCTACCTATATCATATCAAAAATAAACAGGGAAAAGTTGACTTTTTTTTTAACCCAGGGTCTCCTTATTCACCAATCGTTTTGATTAATCCGTCACATTGACTGATTGAGATCTATTATGGATCTCATAAATAAGTCACAACCGTCAAGGTGCAAAGTATTTTCTCGTCCTTAAAATCTTTTATCATTTTTTATGTTACATTTTTTTTCAACTCACCAGCTTGTTCAGCTAGCTTCATTGCTTCCGAAGATTTGAACTCGACCAAGGCAATTTTAGATGGACCAAAATGTTGGCACCCATAACACCAAACTTCTCAAATAACTTCAAAATCTTAACACGTAATTAGGTCAATCTGACTAGCTCATGTCATTCCTCATGCCTTTTAACCTTTGATTCCAGATGAAAACACTATTTCTGGTTCAATATTTCACTTCCGGTTTGAGCGAATATGATCATGTGATATCACTTTTTGAAAATCTATCCTACAAAAAAGCTTATAGGGGCACTTTAAAAACCTGACTATGGTGAAAATCCATATCTATGGTGACTTCTGTCAAAAAGGGGTACCCAAACAGTTTTTTCAAAATTTGAGCTTTTTCGGCATAGACTGTCTCAGATTTAATAATTCGGCGTAAGCGTCACGTTTTATGCTTTATTTTTTATTTTTAGTTCGTTTGACCTGGTTCCCGAACACCTTTTTGGATATTCAAACGTCATATAGAAGCTCATACTGAAAAATAGTTTTTGAATTGACGATATAAATTCTTTTTTGAAGTTTTCAATGTTCAATTTCAAAATGAATTCAGTAGGCCGATCTACTATATAAGATCATATGAGTCAGCCCTAAGCCGGCCTTCGCGGACAGAGTTCGTCCATCCGTACGGCCGTCCGCATCCTCCCAGTTATGAAAAAATATTGGCGTCTGCGTCCATGAGGTGAACGGTCGGAGATAAAATTTCCGTCGGTCGTCCGGGGAGGAAAAACATGCTGTGTGGAAGGCCACTAAAATGACCGTTATTGAAAACCAAAATGACCGTTATCCAAAATGACCGTCGTCCAAAATGACCGTTTAATGTAGATCACACAATGACCGATGTTCCATAATGACCGATTTTCCATAATGACCGATGTTCCATAATGACCTTTATTTAAACCAAAATGGCCGTTATTCATACTCAAATGAACGTTATTTTTCGTAATTAAAGTATCGTGAATCGAGAAAGTTCATGATCAAAATGATCGTCATTGAAAACCAAAAGGATCATTATTCTACAAAAATAACCGTTGCGGTTTCAGAACTCACCCTAACCCTGATTCGTAACTCACCCTTTCCTAAATTCATTACTGTCTCCTACGGTCATTTTGGTTTTCTTAAATAACGGTCATTTTGGTAATCATTCTACTGTTACCGCCCTCTCATGACTGTGACCGTCAACCAATAAAGTCAATTTCAAATTCTCATTGAAAAAGTCAGATTGATAAAACGACTTCAAGTTTTTGCCTCTAAATGGTCGAAAATGACAATTTTGGCCAGAACAGCCAATTTTTTCTGGGAAAATGAATGAACCGAATCTTTTTAACATGTAGGAATATATTTCGATGAATAATAAATGGGTCAGTGGGTGTTAAGACCGACTGGGAATTTGATTTTAAAGCATTTCTAAAAAAATGGTCAATTTCGGAAAATCGCTCAAGAATGCCAGTCCAGTCAAATATAAAAAAAGTGTTTGGGTAACAGCTTTTCAAAATTTGAGCTTTTCTCGGCATAGACTCTCTCAGATCTGATAATTCAACGTGGGGTGTCACGTGGTAAATTTTTGGTTCCCTGAAATTAATCAAAAGATGTTGACCGGAATTTTAAGGCGCATCTTTTGGTGAAATAAAAACTTTGGAATCAATTTTAAACGGACATTTTACCGGATGTGAACCGGAATTGACGTAAATCATAATTTCCAGTCGAGTATTTAGTCAAGGTCAAACCTATATGGCGAGTTTCTTTACACTGGCCATGGAGCTATAGTGCTAAAAAAATTGAGCATCGAGTAGAAAAACACGCAACTGATAAACTTGGTCCATTCAATTTCCAAGTGACACGGCTCTAAGCATTACCCATAGGAGGGGCTAGGTGATACTGTACTTTTTTCCACAAAGGGGACCAGATGAAACCGTACTCGAGTTTTTGATGCGGACTAGATGAAACTGTACTCGAGCTTTTGAAGGGGACCAGGGGAAACCGTACTCAAAGTTTTGAAGGGGATAGAATACGGAAAAAGTAAAGTATCAGTGTCCTACCGTGACTAAACCAAAAAATGGAGGAAATCCTCTCAACTTTTGACCACAGTCAAAAAGGGTTATTTGTATATTGGAAACATACATCGGAAACATTGTCGTTTGAAAACATCATTTGCAATTGAAAATATAAAATGTATATTTGGAGCATACAAAGAATATTGGAAACAAAATTAGGATGTTGGAAACATCACTTTCATTTGGAAACTAGCAAATATTGGATACATTTAATGCAGAATAAATGATTGACATACAAAAAATCTTCATGAGTAAATAATGGTTTTAATGCTTTATTTTTGGTTCAGTAGAAAGAACGTCTGTTAAAATTATTTAAAATGAGCCATATTATATGATCAATGAATCATATGATATAAGAATCATTTTATATCATATAAGGTCCGTTCCGAGAAAAATTTTGACGCTCAAAAGGGGACAATAAGGAAAATTGTATATCCACCAAAAATCGTATACGCCCAAATTGTGTCGTGAAAATCGTGCGAATCGATTTTTGTCGTGATTTCGAATTAACAGCTTTTTCTGGAATAAATAGCTATTTCAGCTTCAAAAATGTCATTTAGAGAAAGAAAATCAAAAATGACGTTCATTTTATTCATTGTTTCCAATATCTCACTGTATGTTTCCAATCGAACTCGTATGTTTCCAGTATCCTTATTTTGTTTCCAATATCTTTTGAATGTTTTCAATCTGAAATGATGTTTCAAAACGACAATGGTTCCAGTGTATGTTTTCCATATACATATAACCCAAAAAAATCAAAGAATTTGCCAAGCAAATGATTGTTCATCGATTAAGGGTCGGATCCTCAGCTTGATTTATGATCCGATTTATGGTTTATTGGCTAAATTTTTTCATGTGAAATTTTATTTTAATTCTAGCGCGTGAACGCGAGACGCCAGAGAGGTCATTTTTTGCCTCGATCTACTTATTTGATCTATATTTACAGATAGTCCCCAAATTAACTTTCATCTCTGACCGATATTTAAAGCCCCTTAACACATATGCAAATGAATCGTTCATTCGGTTGTCAAGAATGAAAGATTCTGGTCCATTCTATATGCCAGCAAAGTTTTCCGACCAAAAATTGCCTAAAAAAAGCTAAAATCTGAAAAACCTCATTTTTCAAAATGTTGAGCTGAGAATCCAATCTTTTAAGTAAAATTTAATACATTTGCATTACGTAACTGTATTATATAACGCCACAGAAATTCCATAAGATTTTTCAAATTTCATCGATTATCATTCGACTGATGTATCCTGAATCTTCCTTAAAGTTTCAAGACGAAATTCGGCACGGATTAAGTTCGGCACAAGTTTCATTGCGGTAGCATAATAGAACTTGGGTACATATGAAAATAGTAAGTTCCGCACCAAGAAGCACAAAGTTTGGGTTAGAGTTGAAATAGGGTTAATGTGTAAATGAGGCGAGGGTGACTTAACAAATTTTGTGTCAAAATTCATATGCTTATTAAATCTGAGTGCCAAAATTCATTTTTAGTGCCGAAAATGGCTTCGAGTCGAACTTCGTTTTAGACTTGATGCCGAAGTTAACATTTGGTGCTGAATTTACTTCGTATCAGTGAAGTTATTACGACCTGGTCTATCTTTGTCAACTCCTATTTTTATCGGGGAACATGTACTCTCGGTGGGTGACCCGTTTTCTCAGAAATACTCAAGATCTGCCTTCACCTAGACTGAAATTTCTTGTACTGCTAAATAATGGATATCACGTGGGTATCATTAATGAGAACCATATGGAACTTTGATTTAATTACACTACATCGGGAGATCAATTCTATACAGAAGCGTTAATAAATCTATATGTACATTCGCCATGAATGACTACCGTTTTATGCGAATCAAAATTTTGACGAAAATCAGCAAAACGCAAAAATATATCGATGTGCTCTTGCACACATTAGAAAGGCCCCCTTAGTCTTGAACATTACTTTATAAGATCAAAACACAGTACTATTTATATGCTTTTGACAATGGGTCACTCTAATGTGTGTCCCCAAAAAATGTATTGCAAAGGCCATATTGAAACCTGACTTAGAACATTTCATTGGAAATAGTTTCCAGCACGCTATGCTCACCCTATTTTCAAAAATTTCGAAAATGCAGGAAATAATTTCTGGAAAACACACTGACTGCTCAACTGATTTTCGGGAAAAAGTTTTTTCAGACTTAAAAATTTCCACTTGGACTCATTTGCATTTCTTTGTAGATTGCTGACCAAGAGTGTGCATTGATTTCTTTAATCTTCATTTCGAAATGCAACATCAAGCTGTGCACCAGTTCCTTCTTCACTTGCACTATCGAAACTCGCTGATCGCTCAGATGTTGTCGCCGGAAACATTGAAAGTACATCGGAAACAAATTCGTTATTTCGAAACACCAAAAGTCCATTGGAAACGATTTCAATAGATTGAAAACAACGTAGATTGAAAAACTTTTCGATAAGATAAGATGTTTTATACTTGAAAACGAAATATTAAAATTTATTTCTATATCTTATAAGACCGAAAATTTTGAAAATGCGACCGGGAAATTCTCTTATAATTGTGATATGTAAAGTTAATATAAGGTCGATTAATATAAAGTCAATTTAAGTACCAATTTTACTCGGTGCCTTTCTGAAACACTCGATGTCAATTCTAAAAAAACTCCTAAACGCAGAGTTGGCGATCTGAGTTGAAATTTGGCGAATCGAAATCTGCCATATTATGTTATTTGACATACGTAGGGATGGCAGTGCCGAAGGCTCTGTACAGATAGGTGCATTCAATTAGTTTGAAACCTTTTAACCTCACTACGTTACCCAACTGAGAACCTACGACCATCGGAATTTCACTTTGGTGACACCTAGTCCTCACAATTTGGTTTGGTTCAGGATAATTTTAAAGACCCCTTGGACCAAGTGCACCTTGACCCTAATTTGAACAATTATCAGTTTCTAAGATTCTCGGTTTTTTCTAAAAGACTCGGTGCCATTCGTTAAAAACTCGACATCATTTCTAAAAAAACTCGGTGCCAAAATTTCCAGTGCAAATTTTTATTATGGTCTAGGTTTCAATAAAAGTGGCTAGGTAAAAGTTTCACTCTACAACCGTACGAAATTTTCAAAGGGGTTTTTAAACATGTCCCTGACATTTGTTTGATTATGTCTGTCAGTTTTTCGGTCAGTACTAAAATTATGAAAAGTTTGGGTGAGTAATTCTCTTTCGAAGAATTCAGTCAAAAATTTGGTCCTAGGGGTGTTTAGAAATATTTTTCGAAGTGGCTTTACGTTTTTTCGGAAAATGAATTATTTTTCGTCAATGTGTTTTAAACGATTCATAGCTTCATATCAATATATGTTCAATAATTCAAAACAATATTTTAGTTTCAAACTACAGAAACTTGTTTTCAATATACTTAAGGTGTTTACAATTAACGGAAATTGTTTCCAATGTATGTTCCAATGTAATGTTCCTATGAGAGATTTAAGACAAAATATGAGTGCTCAACCTAGTCACGTGATTTGTGTAAACGCTTTTATATGACGCAATGGTTAAAAAGCAAAACAACGTAAAATTTGTATCGCTAAACAAATGACAAACATGACCATTTTTTAAGAACTTTAAATTCGAGGAACACGGACGCAGACTGTCCATGAATTTTCAATTTCATTATTATCACATATTTAAGTCTATCCAATTAATTCGCCTAAAACATCCATTTGGAAATATTATCGAAAGGACCTTTATTGCTAGGATATCGAAATTCCAATTGAGGTGTCATATTGAGGGGTTTCTGGGTAGACCGTCCGCGAAGGGGACGTCGAATAAAGTTTTTCTACTAGACAACTAGTCAGATAGTATTTTTCAGCAGCTTTCAGACGTTGTATTTGAAATTTCTCTGTGACATCACATGACTGAGAACTTTGACTTTAAGTAGTCGAAAAAAGCCGATTCTTGGCGAAATTTGAAAAAACACATTCTAGATTTAATTTTGAACTTGCTTGAAATCGGACTTTAAGAATTCATTTTGACTAAATGATTTTGACCTATGTCGGAAACCGTTGGACACGTGGTTTGTTTTTCAATCGATTCGGTATGACTCTAGCTTTCACGCAAGGGAAGTGGTTACCGTGAAGCCGCGTGAACTGCCTATAGGCTTAACATTTTAAAAAAATCGAAACAA
The DNA here is from genome assembly GCA_004367895.1 of Oikopleura longicauda. Taxonomy (NCBI): domain Eukaryota; kingdom Metazoa; phylum Chordata; class Appendicularia; order Copelata; family Oikopleuridae; genus Oikopleura; species Oikopleura longicauda. The sequence continues at coordinate 977 of SCLD01060272.1, read as the reverse complement.
GCTTTTTATGGCCACTTAAATCGTAACATAAAGCTAAGAATCGAGATTACTTACCCTATTTATGGATGAGAAATCATGTGGTGCTAAACCTTTTGATGTCGGATCACTTTTGACCCAGGAAGGTCTCCTCCACAAAATTGGTGGTCACAACGATTTTTTTTTTATTTCATGTTAAATCGATATAAAATGACCAGATATGACCTTGAATGACTTTAAATGAGAATTTAATGTTTATTTCACAATATAAAGGTACTTTACACCAGAGTTTTGAAAAAATCCATATTTGGGGTATTCACGGAAAATCGTTGATTTATTTAAGTTTTGGTTAATGTGATTCTAGCGTCTATGATATTTTTTGTGAATTCAAATATGACTTTATCTTTTCCACATCTGGGGCATTTAAAAAAATTCCCTTAGGTACATATAGATAAAAAAAAGGAGTGTTTCCATGCGCCAAAATTGAAAATTTCAATTCCCGAATTCTTAAATTCTAGTCAAACTGGGTCGACATGGATTTCAAAATGACCTTTTGTATCTTCCGGGTTAATACCCGATATTATCTAGGTGTTTCCGGCCTTTTGTGATGGTCTTTCAGGATTTTTAAATTTTCAAAAAAATAATATAGCACAGGCTGGTAACTTAAATCAGCTGTTTAAGCATGTTTCCAGCGTGACTCGGCCGAGTGGACCGGTTTATTGAATTCGCAATGTTCGAATTCATTATGTCCCAGAATATCCAAACTTTCATTCGTTTCCTTCACTTTTATCACCATAACGTTAAATTGAAAACGTGGAAACACAGTGTTTAGGTATTAGACTTATATAGATAGATAAATCATTTTCATTGTACTGATAGACCTGTTTTTGCGAATTAAAATATGTTAGATTTTTCATATAAAGGGTATTTTCAGTGAAAACACACATTTGTATGCCAATTAATTTTAGGATCTTTCTCTTGAAAAGTTGTTTTTTTTTATT